>CM071936.1:72870329-73044520 GCA_016081115.2 Rehmannia glutinosa
GCAGCTGTCTTGGGTACAGCTGTCTCCCCTTTCTTGATCTTTTCTTCTCAGCTCAAACTCATGTTTTGGAGATCTGAGAATAGCTCATGATTGGATGTTGTTGTCAGGGCTGGCTGAATGTCTCAGAGCCATGACTTTCATTTCCCATTCAGCCACAAATTAAAGATAATTTATCCCATATTTCTTTAATTTGCTCGCATGATTTGCAAGATTTGACTTATTGAACATCGCTTTGTCCAATGTCTTGTGTGTGAGAATGTCCTTGGCCACATTATCCAAGTTATATCTCTTTTCTCGTCATCATTGGTCCACTCGCCTTGCTTTTCAACATGGCTGGTCTTGCCCGAGCCCGCCTTCTTCTCCTTCATTCTGTTTGGCTTCTTCTTATTGTGTTCACTTTCAGATTTGCAAGCCCATCCTCTATCACTAGCGACATTTCATCATGTAAAGCGGTAGATTTAGCCTCGCATACTAGATTTTCAGATCATCAAAATCCTCAACGGTGAACATAGGAATGAGTGTCGTATTTGCTTCCATGATAATAACTTTTCTAAGAATGAAAGATTTTTAAAATACAAGTGTTAAAAATGTTTTAGAAAAGATAGAGATCTAGTTTCCAGTGCCGGTCGCGGAAGGCTCGATGTAACCAACCACTCGATACCACTTGTAGTCCCAAGGGGTGTAAGTAAGGTTTAGAAAGGGGTTGAATAAACCTTACCAACTTTTCGATTTTAGTCCTTTTAAAATATTACGAGTTAACACAAAATTTAAGTCCTTTGAGGGACATCTAAGTTGGTTATTCAAATGATTAGCCACTCAATAGACTCGATAGAGCTATTGATAGAATAACTCAACTGTTTAACCTGATACTTAACTTGGTTGTGTTGAGTTTTTCAACGGAAGACTTAACACCCTTTGATTTGGTTTAAACTTGTTTTAACACTTGATTTTAGCACTTAGTTATTAATCATTAGATAGCAATTTATCAACAGATATAAATAAGTATGCAGAGATAAAAGTGCTGAAATGCAAATGACACAAATAATTTTTATAGAGGTTCGAAGATGGGGTAATTCTTCTAATCCTCTCTTCTCCAACTCCTGGAGGAATACACTAAGTAATGATCGAGTTCACAAAGTGGTTATCGTCTGAGACAAGTCTTGATCACACACGGTGACTTGCTCCTCGGACTCGATCTAGAGATGCCTTGGTCACACACCGTGGCTTCTCGTCCGAGCTAAACTTCTTCACGGCGATTTGCCTTGCTATTTTGAAATTTCTTTCTCAAGCTTCTTGGATTTGATCATGAAGCCCTCCAATAACTTGATCTTTGGTTCGACCTTGAACCTTCCTACAATCCTCTCGAAAGTAGACCCTTTTGATTCTTCAAAAGTTTCCTCTTCAACATTTTGAAGTTATCTTTCCTTCAATGACTTTGTGTTGGATTGATGTCCTTGAGATTTAGGCTTGAGGATTTTGCTTGAATATCTTGAGAATATTTTTGCGATTCAGTTTAAATAATGCTTGCTCGTTTGTGGTTTAGGTTGCCTTTTCTCAACGAATTACTCGACCTTTATAGTGAACTTTCAAAAAATACGCCCGTTGAAGAGATAGGCTGATTTTCAAAAGTCACTTATGTTCATTGGCTTGTCTTGTTGCGATCCTTGATGTTGACATTTTCTCGTATTTAATGCCTTGCAAAAGATTGCGTATATCGGATGACTTGGTGATGTGCTTCCCGTTGGTTTGTTCTTGCACACAACGAGAACTAACACTTTATCTCTCGACAACTTTAACGAGGTTACTATTCCAGTATCATTCTTGACTTTCATCAACGGATCTCGTTAGTTATCTTGACTTGGATTGATCTTTTATTCCCAGGTGACTTGAGTTAGCTTCAATCTTTGGATGGCTCATCTGTCACTTCAACTTGAGACTTGGATTCTTAAGATGACTTAGACTGACACTTCACACAGCTGTTCCTCAGCTGATACATCTTCAGTTAAGATCTTGATCTACCTTCTTGGCCATACTCAGTTGTTCCACAGCGGAGTCTTCACTTCAGTCTTTAGTTGACTTCTTGTATTTCCAGGCTTAGCCGACTTGACTCACCTTTTCCAGCCCTATCTATTACAAAGAAAATTACAAGGAAAATGGGGTGCCAACTTTCTAGTTTAAGTTTTACATGGCATTCATCAAAATCTAACTAATGAATTTCCCAACACCTTCTTTTTGCCTCACCTAAAAGAGGTGAGCGATGGTTTTGGGACACTTTCTGTTCATAGTGAATTGCTGCATGAATGCCTCTATGAGCTTGTCCATCCTGGAGATTGACCCTACTGGGAGCTGATTGAACCACTGACAGCGCCTGCTTGGTCAGGGTAGTGTGGAATACATTGCAGTAAAAGGCACCCGTCATGTCGTAGAGATCCGTATTGGCAAAGAATATGTTCAAGTGCTTTGGCGGGTCTCCAGTGCCATCATACTCGGGAGGTTGGAGGTCTTGATTCCTGATGGCAATGGTTCATATAAGACCATTGGAGCTAATGGGCTCCTCTTCATCAACGTCGTAGCCCGTGAGTTGGCTAGGCTAGGCTGTGCAGCTTGAGATTCTTCAACTGGTGGTGGCTCTTCACGATTTTGATTCTCGTCGCGACCTTATCCTCTCTCCTTACGATCGTCTGAGCGGGGTCTTGATGGCGGGCCCGCAGCGTCCCTCTTTGCGGCATCTGTTGTGGCTTGATGTCTTAAAGCATTCCGAGAAGTTTCTTCCAGGAGAGCCTGGAGGGCTTCCCGGGACAAATTAATTTCTTCAACAAAGCGGGCCCGAGAAGGAGGAGGAGGCGCACTCCTCCAGGAGGAGAAAGAGGTCGGCTCCCCGTTTTCAGGGCCTCTCTTCTTACTAGTCTCCGAGCGCCTCGGCACAGAGCAGAGATCCACCATCACGCGCTTGCGATCGAGTGCATCTTCGTGTATTTTAGTTGTTCCCACAGACGGCCAAAATGATCTTTTTCGAGTAGATCACCCAAGTCAACTGACCACCAAAAAATCTTCTTCTAGAAGGGGAAGTCTTGAGCTTCTTCTCTTCTCGAGGGAAGTCTTCTCGCTTCTCGCTCCTCGAATCGCTAACTCCTTCGATTGAGAACTTGCATGCACACACACACAAACGTTTAAGGGCCTGGGGGTTTGTCCTGGGAGGCCTCCGCGCTCAAGTCGGCCGCGGTGAGCGAGAGATAAATTAAAGCAAGAAACAAATATTGAATCGTAGAAGAGTTAATTATGAGTTAATTACTTACGCTAATCGGAATGACCTTTTTATACTTGTGAGATGGGCCCATGGGCCGTGTAGGAGAAATTAACCTATGGGCGATCCCACCTAGGAGAAACGGCCAGCTTGGGCCAAACCCGACTCCTTTCGACCGATTTAATTATCAAGAGTCCATTGGGCAATTAATATTAAATAAATAAAATATAAAATGAATCATATTTAAATAAATTATGAAATACCATTTTGTTCCCAACATTCATTAAAATAGAAACCAAAAATTGTGAGATTTTGTAACACTATTATTTGTGAATAATATGAACGGGATTTCAACACAATATTAATAACTCTTATTTTACTCAAAATATATTTAAAATTTGCTGAATTTTATTACTATGCTAAGAGATTTAAAACTATTAAAAACAATTAATGTAAACACCTACAAAAAATCTCGACTTTTGAAAGCAACTTTTTGGTAGAAGACAATTATAACCTATCTATGTTTTCTCAATTGAATTTTAATTTTAATTTTGTATTATATTTTATATTATAGATCACACGTGTCATGTATCTGATTAATTGTAAGTATATATTTAAAAATATGCACGTTATTGTCCATGTATGATACGCATACAAGCTAGATATAATACATAATTGTAATGAAAAATCAAACTAATATGTTCAATGTGATTTGAATTGAAGAGTTCATAAGATACCTTAATGGTCATTGGCTAGAAAATTAAACCATTTTAAAATCCAATACAGTACTATTTTTTTAAGATTATTGATGCAGATTCTCCATAAATTCCCAGTCGCAATTCATTATATATTGAGTATTCTTCTTCATTAAATAACATTGAAAATTGTAGAGTCAATAGTACACTTTAGAAAGAAAATTATCTATTCCCATTATCCCTATAGCTCAGCCTCATTTTTTTTTTTTTTCCTTTTTATGGTTGAACTTGAAAGACATGAAAATAAAGATTAAGGTATCATTTTCCTTAAGTACAATCTAAAAAAGTAATTACTTATTTAAATAAAATCCATCTCAAAACATATTTTCTCCAGAACATACGTATGTGTGTATATATGAGTTTTCTCCTAAAAATTCATCAAAGTACATTTTCAACTTTCTATAGGTGTTTTGAAAAAAAAAAATCTAGAGGTATTCACATACAAATATTTTCTCATAAAAGAAGTATATATGTCAAATTAAATATATCCATTTTACAGCTTTCTTCACTAGATATAACTTATTCTGAAAATATATATCCAGGAGGGCTTTCCCAAAAGGACATTGATATAATAATTAAATATTAAGATAGTCTCGTGTTAGGCGGTTTCCTAAAGGTTAAATGGATCGACCCTAACATATTTACCCGATTCGCGAATCCAACAACCTAACCGCAACCCGGTACAATGACCTGACCCCAACCAGCGTCGTAACCCATCGAAATGTCTAATACTTTTTAGGAGTTCTACTATAATATATTTTCGGGAAATTACTAAAAGTATTTAAGGGGAAAAATTAATATTTTTCGGAGAACTACTAATACATTTCATAGGGATGATTAATATTTTGACGGAGAAAACTACTACTTTTAACCGGACTATTAAATATTTAACTATGTACTAATACTTTTGGATGGACTACTAATACTTTTTTGTGCTCTTGTGTTATTATATCACTTTGTCTAATATTACAAAATTAATACTTTCAAGTGAACTATGTACTAATACTTTTGATTATTTGCTAATATCGATTTTTGGATATTACAAAAATGTTATTGTTAATGTTATAAAAACGTTACCGGGTCTTTTTTGGGATCCGTGAATGAATTTTGGCCCATTAGACCGTCTAACAGGAATTTTTGTCTTAAATATTTATTTCATTTTCATCCAAATTACGAAGAATTATTATATATGTTTAAAATTATTTTGTCTATATATATATAGATATTCAAAACTGCAGCTGCTACTAAATAGATTAAAGGGCCTATTAGACCAAACTCTTTTACTAGCAAGATAATTGGATTATAACGTACCTTTTTTTTTTAACTGAATTCATTAGGTTGTAATTGAGGAAAAATCGCTTCAAGATAAATTTTTTTTTTACAAATGTTTATAAATATTTCTTAAAGGATTTCCCAAAATATTTTATTCCACTTTGAATACTATGTTTATATCAAAATAACTTTTCATGAAAATAGAGTATTACATCAACGATAATCGGCCGGCCCTGACTTTCAGGGGTCCATGGCGATAAGAAAAAAAGGGGCTCCTAATGAAAAAAAAGGTACAATATAAAACTTCAAACTCCAACGATAAACATCTTTTTTCATTATCCGGAATATTCAACTAGTGCACATCTACAAACATATAAGAAAAAAGTATCAAATAGTTATTGAAAAAATCTAGATTTCCCAACATCTTATTAATTTCAATACACAAAATTGTCAACTCATTTAATTTTTCTTGAGACATAGTTGAACGCAAGTGTGATTTTATCAATTTTAATTTTGAAACTTCTCTCTGTTGATGCTAAATAACTGATATAGTTAACAAAGCCCTATAATCAATGGAAGTATTTGGAAAACAATCCAAAACTTTTACAATTTTAGAAAAAACCTGTCATATTCCTTTTCTAGTTTAAAAAAAGACTTTGTTCTTGAGTAGAAATAGAATATGAAAGAAAAAACATGTTTATTTTATTTTGAATTTAGCAGTTAGATTAATTTTCTTAGTACAAATTTGAAAGCAAAAGCCTTTTGGTATTTTTCATTTTTTCTATTTAGTATTTTTTCATTTTTTGGGCCCCCTATAATTTGTTTTTAATAAAACATGTATACTTATATAAATTATAAAGACTTAATTATTTAAAATTGGGGCTCCTCAAAATCGGGAGCCCTGGTGGTTGCCCTTGGTGACTATCATCGGGACCAGAGCCCTGGCGATAATCATTACAATTTCTCCCATCACTGTATTATTTTTTAAAAAACTAAGTTTTATATTTAATATATTTTTCGAAAATAATATGAACTGCATGCAACCATTACGTTTCCATTTTATAAGCAATAATCTCAAAACTGTTTTCGTTTTTTTTTTTTTTTAATGATTTTAACAAAGTTCTATATTTTAATATATATTTTCAAAAAAAAATGAATTAAAGCAATCATTAATTTGCATTTTATAAGCATAATCTCAAAACTCTTCAAAATGAGTTTTCTCACTATTCACATAACAAGAACAAACAATTTATTACATTAATAATGTGAGAAAATCCAAACCCGTTGACCAGTTTAGATATATATAGTGATCCAACGGCCACAAATACATGCACCAATAATCTTTAGAGTTGTCCTCTTGTGTAAGGTAGCAAAGCACAATAAAAGAGATAAGACCACTACCTTGTCTTTGTCCTCCTTCCATTTAACACCACCTTCCCAGTTCCCACCCACCATTATCATATTTATATTATATACAAATACATACAAAACATGCATCTATACAAGTTGCAGAAAGAATAGGTTGACTCTTGGGAAGCAAGACCAAGAAAAGTCAACCCGTTTTAATTTGTGCTTTTGCGAAAGTCTTTTGAAAAATATAATTATACTAGTGGCCAGCTTCTCGTGAACCCAACCCCTACAGGCTACAAACAAAAGAAAAAAATAAAATAAAAAACAATTGACATAGATAGAGTCATCAATTCAGTACGGTAGGCATATCTGTCTCCCTCTGGCCATATATATAAATATTTCTTGTATTATTTCACACCTTCAGGTTTTTGCCTACGCCATATATTCTAAAAATATTGAATTTTCTTCGGTTCTTTCTTTGTTTATTTTTATGTGAAGAGCAAATTAGAAGGGTCTGAATTTTGGGGTGTTTTTGTTGATGGGTTCTTGCTGCAGTGTTCGAATAAGGGCTGATCATAGTCCTCGACGAGATGGTTAGTGAATTCTCAATTTCTGATGTTGCCTTAATTTTTTATTTTTTATTTTTTAAACAAGAGGTTTATTTTATTTTTATGACTTGGGAAAGACCCCTTTTGCTGCTGTCTCCATTTTGTAAGATGAACTGAGTTTTTTCATTTTTGCAGACTTCACATTGTAACTTAGATTTTATTTTAAAAGTTTGTTCAAAATATGCAGTCCATTTTAGTTATTGGTTGAACTCTGCAATCTTCAGGAAAATTGATACTATCATTATTTCACCTTCACCATTGATAGGTTGATTTTAATTTAATTACGTGGATTGGGGTTTTGAGAAATGATATTCTTTTTCAGACCAAGATTAATAGGAATTCTAACTAAAATATTAGGGATCGTTACAAAAACACTGAGGTTTAGGTTAGCTCCAAAAAAATCAGGAGATGTAAAACTACTTGAGGATTGATTTTTGTATTAAATGTAAGGGGTAATTCCAGTATTTTCACAAATGTAAAGGGGTGTTTGAAATGTTTTTGCTTATGAAGGGGTAAAGTGTAATTAATACATAATTAAACCTCACGGGTTTTTTTTTTGTAATTTTAAAAAACTTGTGGGGATTTTTGTAATTAATCTAAACCTGAGAGGTAGTGTTTGTAATTATCCCAAAAATCTTATTGCCTTACCGACTGCAGCTTCAAATATTAGTACTAATGTTGATACGGTGCAAAGTAATTGATTGGAAAGTCACCACTAAAAAACAAATGTTGACAGTGTTTGTGTGGGAAATTGAAGCACCTTTTGTCAGCCTAAATGCTCAAGAAAATATTGTGTCAATAATTGTTGATAGTTAGGGACTGTTTGCAAACTCTAAAAAAAAGTGATTTTCAACTTTTAGATGCAAAAAAACAATTATTTTGTGGAGAATCACTTTTGTTTAGAGTTTTCAAACCCTCCCTTCTCTTAAGAACACAGATGATGTTTTCAATTGTCTGATATCTAACCGGTACGAGATATATAACTTGCCATTGCAGGCCTGAGTTCGAGGTACGTTAGCTTCGATGGAAGAGACACAAGTAGCCGGCGTTCTTCTTCTTCCTCAGTACCATTGACCCCTCGGAATGAAGGTGAAATTTTGGAGTCGACGAATTTGAAGACCTTTGGTTTTAATGATCTCAGAATAGCCACACGGAACTTTCGTCCCGACAGTGTTTTAGGCGAAGGTGGTTTTGGCTGTGTCTTCAAAGGGTGGATTGATGAGAATACATTTAAAGCGGCCAAGCCAGGGACCGGTACCGTTATTGCTGTCAAGAGATTGAATCAAGAAGGTTTCCAAGGTCACAAGGAATGGTTGGTAAGTACAAACACTTTGCTTTCTTTAAGAGGTCTAGGAGTGTTTGCAAACACTTAAAATAAGTGATTGTCAGCTTTTGGCTGAAGAAAATGCAGTTTTAGTGTTTTCAAATGTGAACTTATGCTTCTGATTTTACATAATTTAATAAAAAATCTAGAAGTAGGGAATGAGTGGTTTAGATTTCTGATTCTGCCTCTGGTCTGACTTTTACACATAAATAAAGCACTTTTACCACTCATTAAGCCAAACACTCTCTTAATATTGAATTGAACAACTCTGTTCATCAAATTACAAACTGAAGACATATTTCTAGTGCTTGTGTTTTTATGACATTACAACTATAATCCAGAATATCTGACTTATTCGTTTGATTTGTTCTCTTGGATTTCAGACTGAAATCAATTATCTGGGGCAGCTATACCATCCTAATCTAGTGAAATTGATTGGTTATTGCTTAGAGGATGAACACAGACTTTTGGTTTACGAGTTCATGCCTCGCGGCAGCTTGGAGAATCATCTATTCAGGAGTACGTTGTTGATCTTTATTTAAGCAGTCGATGCTTATTACAAGCGGAGACTTTCATTTGCCTTGCATATCGACCTAAATTCTTGAATGTCTTTGAATAGGGACGTCTTACTTCCAGCCACTGTCTTGGAAACTACGCATGAAAGTCGCTCTCGGTGCAGCAAAGGGACTTGCGTACCTTCACAGCCCTAATGCCAAAGTTATATATCGCGATTTCAAATCCTCCAATATCTTGCTTGACTCGGTATGTGGAACACTTTGGAATTTCAGACAGGTTTTATGCTATTAGTAATTTTATGATTGATTCTCTTACATATTTTACTGATGGACTAACAGAATTACAATGCGAAGCTGTCTGATTTTGGGTTGGCCAAGGATGGGCCTATGGATGGTAAGAGCCATGTATCGACAAGAGTAATGGGCACCTACGGCTATGCAGCTCCCGAGTACATGGCCACAGGTATGCATAAATATTCTTAAGTTTAACAATTACATTATGAATGAATATCAGCCTATATCCTTAAACAGATTAAAGAATTAATTGGACTTGTTATTTCCAAATTTGGGAGAATTACAAAAAGTACGCATGAGGTTTGGCCCAATTACAAAAAAAAAAAACGCAGTTATCTTTGAAAATTATAAGTACCCCTCAAGGGTATTTTATCTCATGTCTGTTCTGTCAGGGATTTTAGCTACCATCAAATCCATTTTTCAGGTGTAAAGAGGTCTGCTCTTAGCTAAACTACGACGATGTCGATGAAAATGTGCGAATCATCTGTGTTCTCTTCTGATCTTCTTTTTTTTATTTTCTTTGAAGGCCATCTAACTGCAAGAAGCGGCGTGTATAGTTTCGGTCGTCCTCCTCGAGATGCTGACGGGCCGACGTGTATTGGACAAAAACCGTCCTCACGGGAACAAAATCTCATCGAATGGGCTCGACCATACCTAGCCAGCAAACGGAGAGTGCTTCGTCATGGATGCCCGTATAGAAGGCCAATACTCGCCAAGTGGAGCGTTGAAGCGGCAACTATTGCCGTTAAATGCCTAGCTGTTGAACCGAAATACCGACCGACAATGAACGAAGTTGTAAAAGCTTTAGAACAACTTCAAGATACAGACATTGTGAAAGCTGAAGAAGCTCAGAAGCATCGACGGACGTGTGCAAGATTCTAGCAGAAAAGCTACTTCTTCTTATCCAAGACCTGCTTCTCCTATTGTTGCTTAGATGGGAAAAAGAGTGTCTCAAAAATGTAGTTGTATTTATGAGTTGAACTACTCTGAGAAAATGCATTGGTGGCGCTAGCAAGACCCAATTTAACTTTGTGGGGAGTTTTTGAGAGATTCTGCACAGTTCATTTCTTTTATTAACTTGGTGGTGTGTAGATACTATAATTCTGCACATAGTGGTTATTGTTCGTGTCTTGTCATCTGATAAGACTACTTGTCTATAAAATGATAAAGCATATAAACATATGTTTTTAATTTTTTAACTGATACTTACATTTAGGCCCGGCTACTGTTCTCGAACCGCCCGTTCAGGAACCGGAACCTTGAAACCAATGGTTCATTCGGTTGGGAACCGCCGAACCCCCCGCTTCCCTTTTGTTGTACAAAAATAAAATTAATAAGTTTTTAAAATGTAACACAATATAAATCAATACCTTTATTTGAAGATTGGAAATTAAGTAGAACAAAAAAAAGGAAAACAAATGGGCTTGGACTTAATATTAATAATTAATATTAATATTAAGTTGCCTACATATCCTTTTAGGGTATAGAGGAATCAAAGTCCACGTAGTTAGCTTACATTTTTACCCTTATTATCTTTTGGGAGTGGCATGGCTCAATCACTCTCGTTGCCCGTTCTGGTCATGGTTGTTCCTTCCGTGTCATAATCATCATTGAGATCCAAATGAGCTTTTCATTCATTTTGTTCGTTTTTCAGCTCTAGTCCAATCAACCAAAAAGCATTGCGCTTCCAAGTTGTCCGGATGCAAACACAACCTTTGCTCATCCAACATGTTACCACCGGAGCTAAAAGCTTGCTCCACTGCCATGGTTGAAACAAGACATGTTGAAAACTCATTTGCTAGGATTGAAAGGATTGGATAACATTGAGTTTTCTTGTGACCCCCACTCCAAATCATCATTATCTATTTCACTAAATTCAAAACTTGTAGTAATAATTCCCAAGTTCTATGTTAGAAGTTGAGAAACTACGTGGTCGTTTACTTTTTTCCCTAATTAAGCGTTGAATTTACTTGAATCGGAAGTACTAGTAGGTGTAGGTTGCACTTCTTATTGACTTGCTTCTCCCTTAAATTTTAAACTATATTGATTATAAGGTTCATTTAGTCCTTGTCTAACTTGAAGTAAAATTAGTCGAGCAATAGGTTTATTCGGACTTGGATCATTGTCCGGATATAAAGAATCATAATATATTTAACAAATCTTCTAATAAATCTAATTTACATATATGATCTAATACAAAAGCAATTAAATAATGTTTCGGAACAATTTTAAAATATACACACCATTTCGATTTCATATCTACAATACAATCATGTAAAAATGGATCTTTTATGCATTCATTAAAAGTGGTAGCAATATTAATATAATTCATTAAAACTAAATTTACTGATTAGATAATAAACACCAGATAATAAAAATTTGTTGATTCGGAAAAAACTCCTAACATTTCATATAAAGAAACGCATTTATTCCTGTTAGCAAATATGGACTAAAATATAAATCACATATTTGCACATATAAAGTGGATCAAGTATACCTATTTGCAAAATGCGAATCAGCGATCCATCCAAGGCCGAGGATTGCGTCCGCTTCAAAGCCTCATTTTGATCCTTGATTAAGCCATCTACAAGCCTACTCTTGATTGAACCGTGAACAAGATCATGAACCGTTTTTCTTGTTGGTGTAAATAACTAATAGAGTTATTCACTTTGATGTGCACACCTTAAGCCCTTGGAGACCTTTGGTGATGCTCCAAGAAAGAACGTAGAGAGAAATTGTAGGAGAGAGATTTCTGATATATCGTAGGAGAGAGATAATGATCTTTACTACTTATAATATAGGAAGAGAATATAAAATGTTATATCTCAATCCCTATTACAATTGGATCTTTCCATATTAGATGAAATCCAAAGATGCATGTTAATCAATTAGGATCCCCAATATCTTTCCTTATTTAAAAGATATAGATGTAATCTCCAATATCTCCCACTCATACATATCTAATCCGACTCATTCGAATCACATTATAATATTCTCATCTCATGTCCCTCATCCCACGTCCCTTCTATCATACAGGGAATAAGGTGTGCGGCCAAACGAGAAAGAAAAAGTGAGGAGAGTTATATTAATTCATCACCAAACTAACATAACCCTAAAACTCAATAACTCGTTGTATAATCCAAACCAAATGATCGCACCCACTCAAACATCTCTAGATCCCTCAATGAAATAAATGGATCATGTTCGACTCACTTAAATATGTTTCTATATTCATGACTTGTCAAACACATTTCGACATAGTCGCCGGTCAGTATATGAATCATAGAACATAAGTGCGTTGCCGATTTAGTTTCTCCTCGCCCCACATGCCAATTAGCTTGGTCTTGACTTTTTGTAGACATGCTCCGACATACCGAATCATACATGGCCATTGGATACATGCTAAAGTAGCATCATCAACCTTACACCTCTTGACATGGTCCAGAGTCCCAAATGGTACAAGAAAATAATATGGGCTCACACAGTGACAAAGAAGGGACCCATTCAGTCACTTTCCCATAGGCGGTCGCCTCAAAGCACATGTAGAATGAATACATGCTATGATGGAGCTCCCACTCAATTTAGGCATGTCATGCTTTAGACATCATACAAATCTTAGTCCAGTCGCTATTCAAGCGCCCGACGTGCGTACTATTCGTAGTTACTCCCAAAGTGTCATACGATAGTTCGCACATTTGGTTACAAATAGACTTTTATGAAGTTTGGACATACTTCATTATTCATCAACTCAGATCTCATCTCAACCTCCAGCTAAGGCGACTGTTAATTATACTTATTAACATTTCTCAATGCTCTAGCGCGAAGGCGATCATCCGCAAACCTCCTTATGTGACACAATCTTTTAAGTCTCATCCTGCTCGCTCTTTTAGTGTTAGGGCGATTGCCCATGTGAGAGGGCCAATCATAGCATGGTGACAACTTACAAATTCAAACAAGCTACTGCAGTCATAATCCCGCAGGCCAACCACTCCTCACTTATTCCACCATATCTTGGTGTATAGTGCTTGGAATTCATTCAAATCAGTTAGAGAATGCAGCCAAGACATGTGAGAATGGATTTGTTAAATCAAATCATGATGATTCAACAACAATCCTTGACAAAAAGACCAGCCAAAGAAGGTATTGGAGTTAGTTTTAAATTTTCAGCATTTTCTCAATTATCTTGAAAATAAATAATAAAATAATTCCAAAAGGAATTATTGTGTTGCCTATTAATAGAGGTCATTTACATTTACCAAAAACCCATGTTTGTATAGAAAGTTAGAGTTTCAAAAGAAAGTTTTATTGTTGTTTTTCCAAAATTGTAGTAGATTTTCTAGTCTTTTATAAAATGCTTTCTTTAGTTTTCATACAATCTTTTGTTTTCTCTACTTTCTTCATGTCTTTCTAAGTTTATTTTGTTGAGGAATAGAGTGAAACTCTTGATGGAGGAAAAGGAATGATTGTAGCTTTACACTAAATTTTATTGTCTTGATCATCAATTTATCTTTTAGATTATACCCTTCTTGTTTAGTGGTGCTCTTGATTTATGCATTCTATTGGCACAATGAATACTTGATTCCATTTAGTTAAATGTCCGGTTTTACTTCAATCGACTACTAATGTGTGTACCTTGATTTGTTGTAGACAAGAGAATATATGAATACTTGAGTCAATAAGCAAGTATTGGCGTCATAAGATACAATTAATATTGGTAATAAAATATGTTTACCTTATTGCATGATTTATATTTATGATATCTTCTTATTGGAACCTTCGTTGTGCATGAATTCCAATAGTAGTAATTCAAGAGGTAAGAAAATATAATCATTTCTTTATCCAAAATCAAGAGTGAATCTCTATCCTCAACAATTTTATTATTCAAATTTATTGTAAAAAAAAAAATATTTCTTACTAGTTTAAAATACATCTATTTGTTTTACAAAGAAAATATTCTCTGTAAACTTACATCAGCTTCCCTTTGGATTGACCTCGGACTCACGAAAAATTTATTACTTGAGACAACCTGCACTTGGGTTTACAACCTTAAAGTTGTAGCAAGTTTTTTGGCGCCGTTGTCGGGGAAGGCAAGGTAGGTTTCCAGATTTGTATATATATATATATATATCACTGTAAATATTATGTGTTTGTATGCTTACATGGTGTCGTAGTCCAAATTCTCGTCGTTTAGTTAGAAATAATTCAGAAAATTTGATAGAAAATCTTGATTCACCTCCACACACACCAATTATGGCTGAAGAAGAAACTGTTCAAAATGAGATGGAAAGAGTGGAAAATCAAGAAGTGCGTAATATGCGTTATTATTTGCAACCTCCTCTAAATTCTACTCCTTTGTGTTTCATTTTCCCACTAAATGTAAATAACTTTCGATTTAAGCCAGGGATGATTCCTTTACTTCCTAATTTCCATGGTATGGATTCTGAAAGCCCATATTTACATTTAAAGGAGTTTGAAGAAGTATGTGCCACATTTGATGATCAAAATTGCACGAATGAAATTGTTAAGCTCAAATTGTTTCCTTTTACTTTAAAAGATAAAGCAAAAACTTGGCTTAGTTCATTAAAACCTATATCAATTGGTAATTGGCAAGAAATGCAAACCGAATTTAAAAAATTCTTTCAACTCATAAAACTAATGCTTTGAAAAGACAAATCCAGAATTTTTCTCAAAATCCTAAAGAAGTTTTCTTTGAATGTTGGGAAAAGTTGAAAGAGTTGTTGAATTCACCGCCACATCATGGATTTGAAAATTGGCGTAAAAACAGTTTTCTTTTATGAATGTTTAACTCCTAAAACAAAGCAATTTATTGAATCGATCTGTAATGGTCAATTTCTTGATAAAGAACCCGATGAAGCGCTAGAATATCTTGACTATTTGGCAGAAAATTCTCAATCTTAGTATAGTGTTGATAAAAATAAAGGAAAACTCCACCTTATCAAGAAGATAGTTTAAGTGATAGGCTTGCGCTTTTGGCTAAAAGAATCGATGACATGGAAGTTAAGAAAGTAAAAGAAGTTAAATATGTGCAAGATAAAAAACGTTAGTGATATTTGTGGACTTAAAGAACATTCCACGAATGATTGTCCTCACATTCTTGTTGAAGTAAATGCATGAATGGATTCAAAAAACCTTTTCAATCTCCATATTCTGAAACCTACAATCCATTATGGAGAAATCATCCTAATTTCAGTTGGCGTGATAATAATCAAGCTCAACCAATAAATTCACAAAAGCCACCAAATTTTTCTTCATATCCAGCCCCACATGTAAAATCCTTTGAGGAGACTTTGCAAGCATTTATGAATGAACAAACAAACATCAATAATAAAACTTCTCAAGCCATCAATGAGATCAAGAATTCACTTTCAACACTCACAACTTCTTTGCAAACTCAAGAAAAAGGGTAAGTTTCATGCTCAACCTCAACCTAATCCTTCCACACAGTGTTGTGTTTCTACTTCAGGTGAAAATCCAGTAAATTAGGCCAATTCAGTCACAACACTTCGAAGTGGAAAAATTGTTGGCAAAACATTCATCCTAAGAAAGTTCCAAATTCATCTTCAAAAATGAAGAATGAAAATAGTGATGATGAAGAAGGTAAGTTGAATGGAGATAAGTTTGAAATAGATGAAACATATTCACCTCCTGCACCTTTTCCTCAAAGATTGCAACCAACTCACAAATTGAACTCAAATTCTGAAATTTTTGAGATTTTTTAACAAGTCAAAATTAACATTCCTTTGTTGGATGCAATCAAACAAGTCCCACCTTATTCAAAAATTTTGAAAAATTTGTGCACAATTAAAAGAAAACATCATGTGAAGAAAAAAAAAACATTTTTAACTGAAAGTGGGAGTTCAATTATACAATAATTTGCTCCACTTAAGTACAAAGATCCAGGTTGTCCAACAATTTCATGCGTCATAGGAGACACTAGAATTGAACGTGCTTTACTTGATCTTGGTGCTAGTGTAAATCTTTTACCTTTTTCAGTTTATGAACAACTAGGTTTGGGTGAACTTAAAGAAACACCAATTGTACTCCAACTAGTTGATCGATCAATTAAAGTTCCAAAAGAATAGTAGAAAATGTGTTGGTACAAATTGACAAGTTTTATTTTCCAATTGATTTCATTGTTTTGGATACTCAGCTGGTTATAGATACAAATACACAAATTCCTGTCATTTTAGGTCCTCCATGTCTTGCAATTTCAAATGCATTGATTAACTGTAGAAATGGTATTTTGAAATTAACTTTTGAAAATATGACTTTGGAATTAATGTGTTTGATGTTTGCAAACAACCTGGTGATGATACTGAACTACATGAAGTGAATTTAATTGAAGAAATTGTTCATGAAAATTTTACTATTAATAATTCTTTTGAATTTACTGAAACATGTTTTGAAAGTGAAAGAATTTGTGTAAGAAATATTTTGATGTGCCCACTGAATTTTTACAAGCACTAGAAAACCATTTTTGGAAACCAAAATTTGAGGAGTTGTCATCATCAAAAGTGCAACCTATTCCTTCAAGCATTAAAGCTCCAAAAATCGAATTGAAATATTTACCATCTGATTTGAAATACTCTTTTCTTGGTGAGAATGATACTTTTTCTGTAATAATTTCTTTCAAACTTGATGCATCTCAAGAAAGTAAGTTGATCGAGATTCTGAAAATGCATAAAAATGCCTTATGGTGGACCATTGCTGACATAAAAGGTATTAGTCCTCTGATCTGCACACATAATATTTATTTAGAGGAAAATGCAAAACCTGCAGAAATACAACGAAGACTAAATCCTAATATGAAAGAAGTAGTTAGAAATAAAATCATTAAACTCTTAGATAATGAAATCATCTATCCCATTTCTGACAGTAAATGGGTAAGTCTTATTCATGTTGTACCTAAGAAGTCTGAAGTTACTGTAGTTAAAAATGAAAATAATGAGATAATTCCAACTAGAACTATTACTAGTTGGCGTTTATGTGTTGACTATAGAAAACTTAACTTGGTTACTCGAAAATATCATTTTCCATTGCCCTTTATGGATCAAATTTTAGAAAGAGTTGCAGGTCATAAATTTTCTTGTTTCTTAGATGGATATTCTGGGTATAATCAAATTGAAATTGCACTTGAAGATCAAGAGAAAACAACTTTTACATGTCCTTTTAGTACATTTGCATATAGAAGGATGCCTTTTGGATTATGTAATGCACCAGCTACATTCCAATGATGCATGCTTAGCATGTTTAGTGACATGGTTGAACGTTTTCTTGAAGTCTTTATGGATGATTTTTCAGTTTTTGGTGAATCATTTGAAGATTGTTTGTTGAACTTAGAAAAAGTGTTGATGAGATGTGAAGAAAAGATTCTTGTGTTTAATTGGGAAAAATGTCATTTTATGGTAACAACGGGTATTGTTCTTGGACACATTATTTCAGTAAAAGGTATTGAGGTAGATAAATCCAAAGTTGAGTTCATTGCTAATCTACCTGTACCAAAATCAGTGAAGGAGGTAAGATCATTTTTAGGGCATGCATGTTTTTACAGAAGATTTATTCAAAGACTTTAGTATAATTTCTAAACCATTATGTAATCTTCTTACAAAAGATGTTAGTTTTGAATGGACCGAAATTATGAAAATTCTTTTGTCAAACTTAAAAACATGCTTACATCTGCCCCAATAATCCAACCACCTGATTGGACTTTAACTTTTGAAATAATGTGCGATGCTAGTGATTATGCAGCTTTGAAAAAATTTCGATCCTATCTTGTTGGTTCACCAATTGTTGTTTTCGATGATGATGCGACTTTGAAATATCTTTTATCAAAAAATGATTCCAAACCAAGATTGATTAGGTGGATTCTCTTACTCCAAGAGTTTAATATTACCATTCGTGATAAGAAAGGAGTAGAGAATGTGGTAGGCGATCATTTATCAAGACTTATTTGTGATGATTCATTTCAAACTCCACCTATCAATGATACTTTTCCGATGAACAACTATTCAATGTTCTTGTGGTACCTTGGTTTGCGATATTGTTAATTTTCTTGTGACAGAATGATGCCATCAAATTGGAATTCACAAGACAAAAAGAAGTTTCGACGAGGTAAAAAGTTTTACTTTGGGATGATCCCTACCTTACAATGTGGATTTTATTGGCCAAATCTTTTCAAAGATACTTACACTTTTTGCAAAAGTTGTGAAAATTGTCAAAAGTTAGGATCAATTTCAAAACAAAACATGATGCCTTTGAATCTATTTTGGTGATTGTAATCTTTGACTATTGGGGTATTGATTTTATGGGGCCGTTTCGATATCATTTGGTTTTGTTTACATTTTAGTCGCAATAGAATATGTTTCAAAATGGATCGAGGCAATTCCTTGTCGAAACAATGATCGTAAAACGTGATAAAATTTCTAAAGGAAAATATTTTGAGTAGATTTGGAATTCCTCGAGTCATTATTAGTGATGAGGGAACACATTTTTGCAACAAAGGTTTTGCAACTTTAATGAGAAAATATGGAATCACATATAAAGTTGAAACCCCTTATCACTCACAGACAAATGGATAGGTTGAACTTGCAAATAGGGAGATAAAACAAATTTTAGAAAAAAACTGTTAACCCGAACGTAAAGATTGGTGTTTTAGACTTATCGATACACTTTGGGCATACAGAACTGGTTTTAAAACATCATTGGGAATGTCTCCTTATAGAATAGTTTATGGAAAACCTTGCCATTTACCTGTGGAACTTGAACATAAAGCTTATTCGGCAATTAAAATATTTAACTTCAACCTTGATGATGCTTCAAAATTGCGAAAATTGCAAATCAATGAGCTTGAAGAATTGAGAAATGATGCATATGAGAATTCAAAAATTCATAAAGCAAGAATCAAAGAATTTCATGATAGTAAAATTGCAAGAAAAATATTTGAGATTGGTCAAAAGGTTTTGCTTTATAATTCTCGATTGCATTTATTTCCTGGAAAATTAAGGTCAAGGTGGAGTGGTCCTTTTATTGTGAAAAATATATATCCATATGGAGCTGTTGATATTGAGACTCCTAGAAATGGCAATGTATTCAAAGTTAATGGACAAAGACTAAAACTGTTTCTAGAGAATCAATTCCTTCCAGAGGAAGTTCTTTTTCTCTATAATCCTTGTTATATTTAGTGTACATATTTGTTTCCTATAAATTTATGTGTTTTGTAGGGTTTCATTATTTGTTTTCCTGGTTAAATGGCGGATAACAAGATTACTCGTGACTATTAAGTCGGACTCATCGCTTCCCCACAAACACCGATATTTGTACAAAAAAATATATTTTTTTCTCCTTCTCTTTAATTAGATTTTTTTCTAAAAAAATGGATAAAAGTATTCACCCTACTCTCAAAAAGCGATTTTATTTTCTTCCTAAAAATGAAATTTTAGAAATATATGAAGCCAGGCTTGAAAGGTTAAGAATGTTTATATACAAAGGTATTCTAGAGGATATACGTTGGATCATTGAACCAAAAGGTAAGATTTTTCCTTCCAAATGCATGCTTGGTTTAGGGAAAAGTTCATATTCAAAAAAACAAAGGGCGAAAAGAATGTAAGTTTGCCACAAATGTGCTAGATGGACTTGTGACACAAGGTATCATTCTTTAGGTATGGTTTATAGAAATCGAGAGGATAAAATTCAATTCATAAAGGCTGGACTGAGTAAGGAGTTTTTAGATAACATTCTACGGACTATTGATACGCATCCTTGTGGATTCGTGCATCGTTAAATTCTCCATTTATGGATCCATTTCGAGAAGAATGTGAACATAGTCTTGGGAATCGACATTAAAAGACCATGTTTGCCAATTTATAAGAAAATTGGATGGAAAGCATATCCCGACCCATAGAGGGTGTTTGAGCCATTTACGGACGTAAAACCAGAGAAAGATGTGAGCCACAATCACAACTACTTTACTGTTCATTCACACGTTAGCATTTGATTGCTTGTTTTTACTTTCTTGTCCTTATTTCAAACTTTTTGACAAAAAAAAAAAGATTGCAATAATTAAATTTACTTTATCAAAAACAAAAAAAAAAAGAGAAAAGAAAAATGGAAGTGTCTTCTTTCCGTAGATTTAACACTATTGATGTATTATGTGGTTCAAGTCCTAGAAAAAATAGTTGTTTCCTTGAGGAAGCCAATAATCTTGGTAAAGTTTTTGCAAAAAAACAAATTCACTTAGTACATGGGGGAGGTTGTTTGAGGTTAATGGGACGTATTGCTGGTTCTGCCTATTTGGAAGGAGTCAAAGTCTTAGGAGTTATCCCAAAATCTTTAAGTCGACATATCACCGGTGAAACCATTGGAGATGAGTTAAGAGTATTGAACATGCAAGATAGAATGGTGAATATGATGAATAATGTTGATGCCGTTATCACCCTACCTGGTGGTTTTGGTACACTGGAAGAGTTATTGCAAATGGTCTTCTGGGCACAACTCAACATTCACCAGAAACCTATAGGTATTCTGAATGTTAATGGTTTCTTTGATGGTTTGTTATTGTTTTTAGATTATGCTGTCGAGAAAGGTTTTATTTCACCGCCAGGCTGACGAATCATCATTTGTGCAACAACTCCAAATGAATTAACCGATAAACTCCAAGCATACATTCACGAACCAAATCCAATAGTAGCTCATATTGTTTGGCCCCAGGATACATGTCGAAAACGCAAATTGGATTTATCTCTAACGTTGTGAGATTTACCTGTCATGGTTACAAAGGCTATTATTTTTATTTCAGCTTCAATAAGCCATACATCAGGTGATATCTTCTAAACTTTACTTTCCTAATTATTTTTGACATTAAGGACAATGTTTCAAATAAGTTGGGGGGAAGAGATAATTGATATTGTCTTTTATGGTAAATGTTTGTTTTCTATTTATAATGTGTGATTTTTTTTTTGTGAATTAAAAAACCAACAACTAATGGTAGAGTAAAGAATGCCATTTTGATGTTCTTGAGACGCATCTCTATTATGATGTTGTTGTGTTCTTTTCTTTCAAATATGGCATGTTTTATTTTGTTTAAAAAAAATTGTGAATTATCAAACATGAAAATAGTTTTATTGTTGAATTCAATGATGCTATCTTGATTAAATAAAAAAACAAAAAAAAAAGAAACAAAAGAAATTGTTTTGTGCACATTCTAAGCTTTGTGGAGAGATTGATTGTGATACATATAACTGAAAGTTTGATCATGATAAAGTGTTTTATTTTTAATATTCACACATCTTTTGTGAATAAGTGGTGAGTTTGAGAAAACAAGCATTCTAAACTTTAATTGGTCATTTGAAAAGGTTATGTTGTGATCTGAAATACTTAAATATGTCTACCTAACATGCGGAGAAATGATTTGGTTAATACCTATATTTTCAATTTCTATTACAATACTCCATTACAAAGTTTGTGATGAGTATTTCTCATTGTTATATTATCATGTAAATTCATGTTGTAAAGATGAAAAACAAAAATCATTAAAAAAAGAAAAAAAAAAAGAAAAAAAAAAAAAAAAAAAAAAAAAGAAGAAAATAAAAATAAAAATGCGTATTATTAATTCGTTTGCCATTCTAACTAATTCAATTTCGAAACATTTTTGGGTATGAAAATTTAGGTATTTCAAATTTTATAACTCTAGGTCCCAAGAGGTGTGAGTAAGGTTTAGAAGGGGGGGGGGATGAATAAACCTTACCAATATTTCGATTTTAGTCCTTTTAAAATACTACAGAGTTAACATAAATAGCTAAGTCCTTGAGGGACAGCTAAGTTGGTTATTCAGCCGAGTTAGCCACTCAACAGACTCAATAGAGCTGTTGATAGAATAACTCAGCTGTTTAACCTTAATCTTAACTTGGCTGTGTTGGTTTTATCAGCGGAAGACTTAACACCCTTTGATTTGTTTTAAGCTTGTTTTAACATTTGATTTTAGCACTTGGTTATTAATCAGTTAAATAGCAAATAAGTTTATCATCAGATATAAAGTAAGTATGCAGAAATGTAAATGTGCTGAAAAAAATAAATGACACAGTTAATTTTTATAGAGGTTTGAAGATGGGGTAATTCTTCTAATCCTCTCTTCTCCAACTCCTGGAGGAATCCACTATGTAAAAGGTCTGTTTACAAAGTGGTCAACAGTCTAGAGACAGCCTTGGTCACACAGTTGGCTTCTCTTCCGACTCAGCTTCTTTACAGGGCAGCTGCCTTGCTACTTCAGATCACTTTCTCAAGCTCTTGGATTTGATCATGAAGGCCTCCAATAACTCGATACTGGTTCGACCTTGAACCTTCCTACAATCCTCCTTGGAAAGTAGACCCCTTTTGATTCTTCAAAAGTTTCCTCTTCAACAGTTTGAAGTTGTTTTTCCTTCACAACTTTGTGTTGGATCGATTTTCTTCGAGTTTCAGGCTTGAGGATTTGCTTGAATATCTTTTAGAATATTTGCAGGTTTATAGCTTGAATATTTCTTGCTTGTTTGTGGTTCAGGTGACCTTTTCTCAATGAATTTTCTCAGCCTTTTATAGTGAACTTTCAAAAATCTGCCCGTTGAAGAAATAGGCTAATTTCAAAAGTCACTTGTGTTTGTTGGCTTGTCTTTTCTTGGTCTTCAATCTTGAGATGTAGACCCTTCCTCGTATTAAATGAGTTTGCAGCTTTTCAGGTTCTGACACGAGGTGCAGTGCTTCCCATTGGTTTATTCCTTTTGCACGCTTCTGGGATGAGCACTTTAAGACCTGACAGCATGGAAATATTACTTGATTAAGTAATGTTCTTGACTTCTTAGCAAATTTCATTTCGATTAACTCCTCCCCAATGGTCGCTTTTTTCCCAGGTGACTTGAGTCGCTCCAATCATTGGATGACTCATCCATCACTTCAACTTAAGACTTGGCTTCTTGAGTTGACTTTGATGACTCTTCACATAGTTGTTCCTCAAATGATACATCTTGATCGAGTTCTTGATCTTCCTTCTTTGCCATACTCAAATTGCTCCACAAATGAGTCTTCACTTCGATCTTGATTGACTTCTTGTATTTCCGAGGCATAGGACTTGACTCGGCTTTTCCAAATTTCTATCTATTACAATGAAAATTACAAGGAAAATGGGGTGCCAACTTTCTAGTTTAAGTTTTACATGGCATTCATCAAAATCTATAAAATAAATTTCCCAACAATTTCCCCCTTTTTGATGATGCCAAAACTTAAAAGCATTAAACAAAGAATGTATGCGTAGAATTGATCATTTTATTGATCATAGCATTCTTGTTCTTTACACAGTTTTTTACATTTGGTATCAAAGCATTTTATATCCGAGCAACAACATCTATGCTGGGATACTAATACAAAGTAAAAGAATTACAGAAAACTTCACTAAGTATACAGATGACTTACAAAAGTGTATTTACATAAGTAAAATATATGAAGGGTTTGTAGCAACACTTCAATGCCTTCGCTGCCTCCTTCTATCCTCTTCAGCTCTGACAAAGTCATTAGCTCTCTTATTTTTTCTTCCTTCTTCAGTTGCTTTCTGCTTCTTTTCATAAGCTCTTTTAGAAGCATCATCCTTCCACTTCCTCTCGAGCCATTGCTCTGTTTGCCTTCTGTTCTCCTCTTCCTGTCTTCTCACGTATTCTGTATTCTTCTTTGCCACTTCCAGGTTTGCCACTTCATCATACCCAGCCCAGTAGATCCTTCCCATTTTTTCCGGGATCAACATATTCAATGTTTTTAGGTTTTGGACGAGGTCGAGAACCTCTTCCACCACCACTTCTTCCTCCTCCTCTAGGTGTATACTTCATAGGAGTCTTACGCTTTGCCCGAGTGGTCGCTAGTAGTCTGCGCTATCGGCCTTCTTCGCACAATGTAAGACCCTTATCCCAGTACAGATCCCAGGCTTGGGCTAGTGACATCCCTTGGAAATAACCTTCGGATTCGAGCGTCTTGAATTCTTCAACAGATCTTGGCTCGGATCCATTGTCAGGAATAGCATCTTGATCATTCCCTGCCGGAATGCCACCAAATTGTTTCATTACTTCTTCAATGCGGGCATCCGTCCTTTTGTCGAACTCTTCCATCCCTACTTGATGATTTTTCTTTTCTCCGACATTGGCACATCATAGTGTTCGATCGGCAGAGTTACTGGAAGTTTGCTTTGATAATAGAAGCAGTAATATGACCCTGCTGATGGGTTTTAGCTATCATTAACGTCAAATCCTTTGAACGTTCCCCCTCAGCTGCTTTTTCCTTCACCTTAGCTTCAGATTCTTTTAACTTCTCTTCTTTCAACTTCCTTAGGGAGTCCTCTTCCCCCTTTTTGGCATCATCAAAGGAAAGAGGGACCCCAGGGAACATGCCTGCGAGCATAAAGCCGAGTTTGCTGAGAGAGAAATTATGTTTGGAGTCTGCTGCTGCATAAGCTATTCGAAATTCTGAGCGAGTAGCCTTGGACTCGGCTACCACCAACTTCATTTCAGCCATGATAAGGATGAATCTATCATTCATTGAGTTCTCTAGACGCAGAATTTCTTTTCTTTGGAATTCTTGCAACATCTCCATTTCTGTTTTGTGATATGCATGCAACCTTTCAATGTATGCCTGCATCCTTTGTTTGATATCAGCATTGTCAGCCATCCAGACAAGCATTCTGCCATACAGTGCTTTGAAATAACGAACTTACTCGATTCGCATGGCAGATTGCTGTTGAGACCATTCTCGGATCCGCACCACTATTCCTCTTAAATCTGCTGTGAGGGTGCGTCCCTGTTGTCCAGTCTAAAGTCGATTGAGGCCTGATGTCTTTCGATCTTCTCAATCTCTTCACAGATCTTCTTGAAGATTTCGCAAAATTCAGCTGTTTCACTTGATTCAGCTGCAGGCCACTCTTCAACAAAGTTGAACTCGACTGGAACAATTGTGTCAGT
Source organism: Rehmannia glutinosa (assembly GCA_016081115.2). Lineage (NCBI taxonomy): Eukaryota > Viridiplantae > Streptophyta > Magnoliopsida > Lamiales > Orobanchaceae > Rehmannia > Rehmannia glutinosa. The sequence continues at coordinate 72,895,681 of CM071936.1, forward strand.
GGGGATGATTGGATCTTCTCTCATGATCAATCTTTCGTCATTCAGCAGCGGTCTCTTCCTCCAAATATGGTAGGATCGGCGTGAAAGGGAATACTTTTGGAAAGGCATCATCACTCACATATGGGATTGTTTGTGAGGGTTGTGCCTGTGATGATTCAGCTCTTCGTGCCTCAGCTGCGATAGCTTCATCGGCAGGGGTCACAGTTGTGGGAGCCTGTGACGGAGCTTGAGTAGTTATTACTGCTGCAGCTATGGGAGCCTGCGCAGTTGACTCGATTTCAACTGGGGCAGTTGAGATATTTTGCCCAGCTGACTGAGCCACAGCTGTCTTAATAGCGTCTTCGGTCTCAGTGTATTTTTCTAAGTGAATGACCAGTTCCTCTGCTATCATCATCGTCATCGAATGATGATGAATCTGTGGGCCTGGCTCATCATCGAAATTGAATTTTTGACGAGCAGCTTTATCACTTAGCTGACTCGTGGTTTTGAGAACATCCTCAGCTGGGTCCTTTGGATCTGCAATTGGGGTGGACTCAGCCTCATCTTCAGATCCCAAGAATGATGTGTCTAAGTTCTCCTGGGAGTCATGAAGTGCACTTATCTCTTCTTCTATTTCAGTGCTTTGAACATGAGGAATGTTCTATGTCTCTTGAACTTTACCCAGGGAAGTCTCAACTTCCCTTGGGCCTTCACTACCTCCAGCAGTCTCAACTGCAGCGAGGCCTTCAATATTCCCTTCAACAGTCGCAGTTGTCTTAGGGTCTTAGACCGTGGCATCCATAGGAGTCTCAACCCCTAGGATTGCACTTTCACTGCCCAGAGTGTTGACTCCCGGGGCATCTCTATCATGTGCCTCGACTGTAATAACAGTGTCATTAGCCTTCATAGCAGCTGACATTTCAACTGGGACAGACTCAACTGTCCGAGCCTCGTCAATGTCACTCTACTGTGGTTGTTTCTAAGTTTCCACTTCGCCTCCTTGCTTCAAGTTAGAGTCATCTGCAGCATCCTCTGACCCTGTTGCAGTGGAGAGAGGTTCCCCCTCAGCTGGCACACCAGCTGAGTGACTGATGATGGGGTCACTCTGCTCCAGACTCGCGGCTTTTTCTTTTGAATGCTCAGCCGCTGGGGAGGTGGTAAAACACCTTCTTCAGGGGTTGGCTCAACTTGGGTGCCCAAAGTCCCAGTTTCATTGCCAATTCCCTTAGACCCATCTTCCGATAGCACTGGGGACGTGGGTGCAGCGATGTCTGTGGCAATCTGCTGCACCACTCCCAAAGGGTCAATTTGCAGAAGAGATTGAGACGACTCTCCTGGTCCTTCAACCAATTGCTGCTCATGCATTATTCTAGATTCCCTTAGAGCCTGCTGCATGTCTGACTTTTCTGTTGTAGCAACGGGATTCATATCTTCATCACTGTCTATGTACTCAAATAGATTGTCATGAGTATGCTCGTGAGTTCCAGTGAATATGCACATCTTTGCTTTCTCAAGAGCTTGTGCTTCCTCGGCTGCTTTGGCTTTTTCCTTCTCCTTGAAGATGTGGAGAATAGTATTGACTCAGAGACATCTTCATTCGGGGGCCTCAAGCACGATATTGACTCCAAGAAATCGCAGCAATTCCTCCTCTTCTTCGATATACTCGGGCGAGCGAACGCACCCTTGAGTGATCTCGGCTTTATGCTCTCCATTCTCCGAGACGACGCCAATGTGCCGGGTATCTTTGGAGAGTACATGATTACATCATCGTCATCATCTTCTTCTTGTCATTCCTTTTCATGGATTGAAGGCAAGATATTTTTCTTTCTTTGCTCGCTTCTTCACTTGTGTCGTCGATGCTGTGGGGAGACAACTTTTCAAATGGATGTTCGGTTGTCTCGGCTTCTTTGCTTCCTCAATTTGTCTCCGAAGCCCAGTAGTCTTCATCGGGACTCTGCGATGACCTTCAGCGATCTTGTCGATTCATCAATTACATCCGAGACCGCACTTCCCCGAGTTGCAGCGATCTCGATGCTTTCTCCAGTTGAGTGGTTGATTCAACTTTCTTCTCGATTGAGTTTCTTACCAGATTCTTTTTCTCTTGTGTAGCGAAACTTCGTTTTCTACATTCTCTGGTTCCTGGAGGGGAAGGCTTTCGCAGCTGCCTTCCTTGTCTTGGTAGTGCGCTTCTTCTTTTTGATAACAGGAGAAGGAGTATGGTGTTCCTCCTCTCCTTCGGTTGTAGGGGCAGGCGACTTGGCTGCACGGGCAGGCGACTCGGCTTTAGGGGAAGATGCATCCATTTTCTTAGCTGCAGGGACAGCTTTCTTCTTCGCAGCTGCAGGGGCAGCTTTCTTCTTGGGAGGAGGGGTAACAACTGTGTCCTCGAGTTCAGTTGATTCCCCCTCACTTGTTTCCGCCTTCTTCGCGTGGGCTCTCTTCTGGGCTCCAGAGAGGTTAGCCCTGAACATTTTCTTGTGGACATGGAAAGGTTTTCCATGTCGAAGGGAATACCCTTCACTTCCATCAAGTGGCCAATCACAAGGCCATATCCAAGAGATCCTCCAAAGGATTCGTCTTCCTTGAATGACCTATTCATCACATTCAGGCAGAGTCTGCTATACACAAACTCAACCCAGTTGACTTTCTTGCCCTGCATGATCGCAACCATGACGATCAACTTTGTCTTGGATAGCTGATTAAAGCTTCCAAACTTCATGTCTACACACTTTAAGACGACATGCATCAACTTATGATAGTTATCCTTGACAAAGAACTTCTTATCACCGTAGACCACCTTAGCACACCCTCCGGTTTGGCTATCTCTTTCCATGCAGCAACGAAGTTAACGTCAGCTTCATTTATCTCCTTCATGCCTTCCGATGGCAACAAACAGTGTTCCGCAAGGTCCTTAGAATTTATCATTATGTCCTTGCAGTGGACAGAAGACTTGATTCCTTCGTCCTGCACTTTCGCGTTAACATAGAACTGCGCCACCTCTTCTAGGTAGGTGTATAAGAATCCCATAGTCGAAAAAGCCTTGAGACCGACTTTTCTAGCATTTCGGTGATTTTCTTAACAAGGGTTTCATCGAACCACTTTCACCATACCTTCCAAATCCACTGACGATCCTGAGTGGATTTGCTTCGATAGCTTGACGAAATCAAACTTAGGTGCCATTTTTAGAGATTTTCATCGATTAAAACTTGACGAATTTTCGCTTTTCTTTTTGCTTGAAGATGGACAGTTTCCGAATGTGAGAGAGAAAGCGGAAAATGTGTATATAAGGGTTATGAAAGGACATGTCTTGGATTTTGAAATTTTGATCGAGTTCAACGGTTCGATTTAGCACGTCAAACCACATTTAATTCCTCGCATTTAATGCGGTAGCATTTATGTCCAATCATATGCTTACTATGCGACTTTTTGTCATGCCGTCATTAATACTTTGACGTCATCCTTAAAAACATTCCTGCTCATTAAAAATGATGCGTTTTTGTCACTTAGCTCATAAATGACTCAAACATATAAAAAATTATTTAACTCTGTTTCTCTCCTTTCATTAAAGCGGCTCAAATTTGTCGCCTAACTCGATACAACCGACTTTCCCGACATAGATGTTTCACATGGTTGATTCGTGAAACTTGCTCATTTCTCATTTTCTCATCTTTTATCTCTCTGATTGAGTCTTACGAGTATTAACTCAGCTCAATTAATCTAGCTCATGCTTAAGCTCTTTAAATCTTGATTCACATAGAGGCTTAGTGAATATGTCGACTAACTTGCTCCGGTTGAGATATATTCCAAAGTGATGTCTTTCTTTTCAACATGATCTCTTATAAAATGATACCTTGACATCAATGTTCTTTGTTCTTGAATGCAACACATGATTAAGTGATTGCAATAGCACTTGTGTTATCACACATAATTGCAATCTCTTTTTCTTCAATTTCATAGTCTCTCATTTCTTTGTCTCATACATAAGAGCACAACAACTACCCGCAGCTATGTACTCTGCTTCAGTTGTGGATGTGGCTATTGAGTTTTGCTTCTTGCTAAACCAGGAAACCAATCTATTTCCAAGCATTTGACATGTACCTAAAGTACTCTTCCTGTCAACTCTACATCCAGCAATAGTCTGAGTCTAAGTAACCAATAAGCTTGAATCCACCTTCCTTTGGATACCATAAGCCAACTTCCGGCATCCCTTCAAATACCTTAGGATTCTCTTAGCTGCAGTCATGTGGCTCTCCTTTGGTGCAGATTGAAATATTGCACATACACCTACTGCAAAGGTGATGTCTGGTCTGCTGGTTGTTAAGTAGAGCAATGATCCAATAAGTGTTGTATATCTGGTTTGATACAGCCTTGCCATCTGCATCCATGTCCATCTTGACTGATGTGTTCATTGGTATTTTCACAGAAGACTTCTCTTCCATACCAATATTCTTTATTAAGTCTCTGGTGTACTTTGTTTAACTTATAAAGGTTCCATCCTCCCATTGCTTAACTTGAAGTCCTAGGAAGAAAGTCAGCTCTCCCATCATGCTCATCTCAAATTTGCCTTGCATGACGTTTGAGAACTTATCACACAGCTCTTTATTTGTGGATCCAAAAATGATGTCATCCACATATATTTGAACAAGCAGTATACTCTCTTCATCTTGAATCCTGAAGAGTGTTCTCTCCACTTTGCCTTTGGTGAAGCCATTGTCAGTTAAAAATTGAGACAATGTATCATACCATGCTCTTGGTGCCTGTTTCAATCCATATAATGCTTTCTTGAGCTTGTACACCTTATCTCCAATAGTCTTCTGCTCAAAACCTGGAGGTTGTTCAACATAGACTTCTTCCTCTAGCAGTCCATTTAAAAATGCACTTTTCACATCCATTTGATATACAATGAAGTTCTTTTGTGAAACATAGGCAAGAAACATCCTTATTGCTTCTCATCTTGCAACATGAGCAAATGTTTCATCAAAATCTATTCCCTCTTCTTGGCAATACCCTTTGGCTACCAATCTTGCTTTGTTTCTCACCATAGATCCTTCCTCATTTATCTTGTTTCTAAAAACCTATTTTGTACCAATAACATTTTGATGGGTTGGCCTCTGCACTAATTCCCATACTTTGTTCCTTTCAAACTGATTCAGCTCTTCTTGCATGGTTTGAATCCACTGTGTGTCATCCAATGCTTGAGACACATATTTTGGTCTATTTGGGAAATAAAACAAGTGAACATTGCTTCTTGCAGAGCTTCGGATATGGTTCTTACACAATCTCTAACATCTCCAATAACTAGCTTTGGTGGATGGTCTCACAGCCATCTTACATCAGGTTGGAGCAAGTCAGCTGGATTCAGCCGTCTCGTAGCTATATTGTCTTGAACAACTCTTTCATCATCATTCATTCAGTGTAGACTTTCTAGTGTCTTTGAGATTCACTATCTCATCTTCATTTGGGTTGATTGCTCTTACTTGACTTCAACATAAGGACTCTTCGCATAGTTGGTTGATTCAAATTATCGGCTAATTCTTCAATGTCCTCTCCGTTCACATTAGGTTCATCAAAAACCACATGGATAGACTCTTTCGTGACCATAGTCCTTTTGTTCAACACTCTATAGGCTTTGCTCTCAGCTGAGTATCCTAAAAAGATATCTTCATCAGCTTTAGCATCGAAAGCCTTCAAATTATCTTTGCCATTGTTGTGGATGAAGCATTTACATCCAAATATCCTGAAGTATCCAACATTTGGTTTTCTCCCTGTCCAAATCTCATAAGGGGTCTTGGTTAATTTCCTGTTTATCATGCATCTATTTTGAGTATAGCATGCTGTGTTAATGGCTTCAGCCCAAAATCTCTTAGGCAATTCGGCTTCAGCTAACATGGTCCTTGAAGCTTCCTTGAGAGTTTTGTTCCTTCTTTCAGCTACTCCATTCTGATGTGGAGTCCTTGCTGCAGAAAACTCATGAGCAATACCATTTTCAACACAATACTGAGTAATGATTCCATTGACAAACTCAGTTTCTCTATCAGACCTTATCTTTATAATGGTTTGGCTCTTTTCATTTTGAACTCTTTTTATCAGCTGAGGTAACCTCTGCAAAGTTTCCTTCTTTTTGCACATGAAGATTGTCCATGTATATCTTGAATAATCATCCACCACCACTAAGGTGTATTTCTTTCCACTTATGCTGGCTGGTTCAACAGGGCCAAATAGATCCATATGCAACATATGTAATATCCTTGTTGAAGAAGGACTAGGCTTTTCCTTGAATGAAGATTTGATTTGCTTTCCCATCTGCATGCATCACATACACTTTCCTTCTTGTACACTGAGTCTGGCAATCCTTCCACAAGATGACTCCTTGCAAGCTTGTTAATTGTCTTGAAATTCAGATGACTCAGCTTCTTGTGCCACAACCAACTTGATTAACTTGTACTTTTCGCTAACGAGACAAGTGTTTGGTGTAGCAAAGAGACCAATCTACCACATACATATTCTTCTCGTCTTGATCCTTGCAAAGACTATTTCATTTGATTCAATATCTTTGATCCGCGTACTCCCATATTGAATCCAACATTGTAGCCCTTATCACGAGTTGGTGATGCTTAACAGTTGAAGTTGAGGCCTTCAACATATGCAACATCCGTGATTTCCAATCCATTTCTCTTGATAGATCCGATGCCTTTGATTTCCCCGGAGCTTCATTTCCTCCAAATATGACTTTTGCACCTCTAACTTCCTTGAATCTTGTGAGTTTTTCTTGTTCCTGTCATATGTGCGGAACAACCACTATCCATGTACCAGGTTCCTTGGCACTTAGTTGTTCCTTGAACTTGCAATCAAGAAAATTAGTTTTTAGGTACCCATACTTGCCTGGGTCCTGAGGGGTTAGTGCTATAAGATGATCCAACCAACCTATAGCCAAATGACTTGACTCTAAGAGGTTCCCATCTATCAGTGCCATAATCATAGTGCACATTTGCAAATTGCTTGGGGGTTTTAGGTTCATCTGTTGTCTCTTTTGTCTGTATGCCTGTGTGTATGTGTTTTAGCAATTGCTTTCTTTGGGTAGTTGTGATATTTTTGAGTGTAGTGCCTGGGTTCATACAACTGTCTCTTTTGTCTTTATGCCTTTGTTGAGGTTTAGGTCTTTGCCATCTAGGCTTGTATTCCATTGGTCTTTGCTGATATTTCACATTTTTCCAATCAGCTTGGCTTGGGTAGTTTCTACCATTCCCATCATATGTGTTTCTCTGATGAAACTTTTGGGGTTTTTGGTAGCTCTGTTTATTCTTCACAGAGTACTTTATGTTTGGAGTTTGCTGAGGAACTCTGCTGGATTTCTTCTCAGCTGTCCTCTCAGCGTACTCAACTGGCTGTTTTTCTTTCCCTTTATATCCAAGGCCAGTTTGTTTGTGGTTGTGTTTAGGAGTGAATGTGGGTGCAACATTTGGTGTTTTGGATTTTTGAGATGCTTCATTGCTTGAAGATCCTTTTTCCAAAATTACTCTAGGAGTTTGACTGTGCACAAGGGAATTGAATCATATTCCTGCCTTATCTCCACATTCTTTTTGACTAATGATAAGGTCATCCAATGATTTGGATGCCTTTGTAAATGAGGCAATTAAATTTTTAAGATCATTTTCTCTCTTTTCTATAGCAGCTATATCTGCTATTAGTTTGGTATTCTCAGCCTTCAGCACTTTATTCTCATCAGCTATGTGACTTAGAGTACTCAGCTCCTTAGTCACCGTGAGTTTTAACTTTTGGGCTTTGTTTTCCTCATTTAAAAGTGTGTGTGAGGATTTTATGTGCTCAAAGTCCTTCATCATTTTTCCTAATGAATCATAAAGATCAGTGGGTGATGAAGTGTGTATCACAATCACTATCACCTGAATCTGAATGAGATGAGTTAGAGTGTACCTCATTTTCTTGGTCTGGTTGATCTTGTTCTTTAGCCATAAGACATATTGTAACGACCCAGATTTTTATTCCTTTATAAGAATTTTATTAACCATGTTATTTGTTTATTTTACGGAATAATAAAGAAGAATTAGAAATTTATTAATGATTTTACGAGATAGTTAATTTGTTAAATTATGGATAATAAAAGTGTCTTTTTAATTGGACTGTGGATTTATTTAATTTAGGCCTTATAATGAATAATCGGACCGTTAATTATTTTAGAGTATTAAATCAAGCTCATATTATTAGTAAGTTAATTATAAGCCCATGTACTCTAAACCTAGCCCAATTAGGAGTAGGTTAAAACACAGATATAAGACACACAGAACACACACACGATCAAAATAGAAACGAAAAGTAAGAACACATAGATAGAGAGTCGGCCAAAAGGAAGAAAGAAAAGTGACTTCCCCAACGCGATTGATTTTACTACCCCTAAGTTGAACAGGCAAGTAATCTCTCTAGTTTCATATATAATTAAGAAATAAATTTTACGATGGCTAACTTATACGCTCCTCGCCTAATATATATGAATTTATATGTTTTTATATGAAATTCCATATGTGTTTGATAATATATAATTTGCTATTTGCGAATCCTTATTGTGCGTAAATAAATTTCATGCTATTTTATGGTTGTGGGTATAAGCTCACATATGGAATTCATGTACATAGTATAAATTGTCTAAGCTCCTGTTAGTAGCATAATGGGCATCCAAGGTTATGATGATATCGTATGCTGTGTGCCTGTGTATATTCATTGTGCCTGTGTATATTCATTGATCCATGTTAAAGGTTTTTAAAAGTCTAACTTTGTTCTTTTAGGTTTTAGTATATATATATATATATATATATATAAAATATTGTAGGCTTTATATCTCATGATAATGGGGTTGTATATGATATTCACGTCCTAGCCGTAGCTTTAATTTCACAATATCTAGGATTCTTGGATTAACTAATTGAATATAGAATTTTCCCTTGACTAATTGAATATAGGGTTTTCCATTGTTTAATTGAATATAGGGTTTTTCCTTAATTAAATGAATATAGAGTTTTTCCTTAATTAAATGAATGTGGGGTATTCCCCATATGACTTTTCCCAAGTATATTTGAATCTAGACTATAGAGTTCACTAATTAATTGAACATAAGGTTTTCCTGGTTAGTTGAGCATATGGTTTATCCCTGATTAATTGAACGTAGGATTTTCATGATTAGTTGAACATAGAGTTATCCCTAATTAACTAAATGCACTTTTTCCTAACTAATTGGATACATGGTTTTTCTAACTAACGTAGTGTTTTCCCTAATATTTTTCAAAGAAATGGGTGCACATTGTTCAATGATGCTGGAGTGAGTGGGAAATGGGCGCGGGGGACCGGCGTTCCGACAATGTGCCTCTTGCGGCTAATGTTAATGTTCAAGGAAAAGGGCCTTCGGGCAAAACGAATGGAAATGGGCCTTCGGGCAAAATATTCACGGGTTCCAAATAACAAGGCCCACTGCGACCCTGATTAGAACAATGTGTTACCAAGTGAGCTCGCGTCCTAAGAATGTTTCAAGGTAACGAAAGACAAAGTTTTATGCAAAAGAAAGTTTTAAGCAATGAAATGTAGGTTTTTAAGCAAGGAAAACGTAAAGTCTTTTCAAGTTATAAAATGTTAGGATATTGCATTAGGCATGCATTCATGCATGAGGTTACTTGTTGAGCTCCTTTAGCTCATTCCACGATTGTTAAATTTTTTCAGATGAGAATGCAGAAGAGGAATGAGATGGCCGAGTGCAGTGACTCGGGGAACCCATGCCAATGAAATTCTTTTATTTTCAATATTTTGACTTTTTAGTTTATTAAATGTCGAATGTCATTTTATTTTCAGAATGGATATTTGTGTATAAGTAATTATTTCAGTTATGAGAATTTATTTCCGCTGCAAAGTTTTCAAAAGAAGTGAGATTTTTATTATTCCATATTTTTAAGCACTCTATTAAAGTATTTCCTTTATTTAATTGTTATTTTCGCATAAATATTCAAGTAAGCTAGAAACGGGCGCTACATTTAGTGGTATCAGAGCCAGGTTGCTTTCAAATCGGTTCTGTAGACTTTAAGACGATTTAATTTATGACAAGTTTAAAGTAAACTAGTCATGGGTTCTGAGTCGCGCTTCGAGCATCTCCCTCCGCCAATCGGTAAACTTTTTATGTGTACTGTCATTATGAATATATGTTGGACTCTATGAAATGTTTGCTTATGTTTTTACTAATTCTAGTTTTGTATGCCATTAATTACTCTTGTCTTTATTTTCATGAAATGATTGGTTGTTCAAATGAATGTATATATGTGATCACTATTGCTATGTCTAGAAAAAAATGAATTGAGACTTGTTTGCACGCCTTGGTATATTGGTATTTTATATTTAACAAGTTTCGAGGACGAAACTTTTTTAAAAGGTGGGGAGAATGTAACAACCCAGATTTTTATGCCTTTATAAGAATTTTATTAATCAAGTTATTTGTTTATTTTACGGAATAATAAAGAAGAATTAGAAATTTATTAATGATTTTACGAGATAGTTAATTTATTAAATTATGGATAATAAAAGTTTCTTTTTAATTGGACTGTGGATTTATTTAATTTGGGCCTTATAATGAATAATCAGACCTTTAATTATTTTAGAGTATTTAATCAGGCATATATTATTAGTAAGTTAATTATAAGCCCATGTACTCTAAACCTAGCCCAATTAGGAGTAGGTTAAAACATATATATGAGACACACAGAACACACACACGATCAAAACAGAAACGAAAAGTAAGAACGCATAGACAGAGAGTCGGCCAAAAGGAAGAAAGTAAAGTGACATCCCCGACGCGATTGATTTTACTACCCTTAAGTTGAACAGGCAAGTAATCTCTCGAGTTTCATATATAATTAAGAAATAAATTTTACGATGGCTAACTTATACGCTCCTCGCATAATATATATGAATTTATATGTTTTTATATGAATTTCCATATGTGTTTGATAAAATATGATCTGCTATTTGCGAATCGTTATTGTGCGTAAATAAGTTTCACTCTATTTTATGGTTGTGGGTATAAGATCACATATGGAATTCATGTACATAGTATAAATTGTCTAACCTCCTATTAGTAGCATAATGGGCATCCAAGGTTATGATGCTATCGTATGCTGTGTGTAGGGTTTTCCCTTGACTAACTGAATTTAGGGTTTTCCCTTGTTTAATTGAATATATGGTTTTTCCTTAATTAAATGAATATAGAGTTTTTCCATAATTAAATGAATGTGGGGTATTCCCCATATGACTTTTCCCAAGTATATTTGAATCTAGACTCTAGAGTTCACTAATTAATTGAACATAAGGTTTTCCTGGTTAGTTGAGCATAGGGTTTATCCCTGATTAATTGAATGTAGGATTTTCATGATTAGTTGAACATAGAGTTATCCCTAATTAACTAAATGTACTTTTTCCTAACTAATTGGATACATGGTCTTTCTAACTAACGTAGGGTTTTCCCTAATCAGTTGAATGTGGTGTTTTGTTCTCATATTGTGCAAGTTAATGTGATTTAATTATTATGCTATGCTTTTATGTTTATTCTCGTATTTAATGAAATGTTGCATCACTTAGGTTCATGCATCATGTATTCATATTAATGTATGTTTATGGCATTTCACAAGCATACAAAGATTAAGTAAAGTCAAGTTTTAAGGTTTGTATTAATAATGTTTTTCAAAGAAATGGGTGCACATTGTTCAATGATGCTGGAGGGAGTGAGAAATGGGCGCGGGGGATAGGCGTTCCGACAATGTGCCGCTTGCGGCTAATGTTAATGTTCAAGGAAAAGGGCCTTCGGGCAAAACGAATGGAAATGGGCCTTCAGGAAAAATATTCACGGGTTCCAAATAACAAGGCTCACTGCGACCCTGATTAGAACAATATGTTACCAAGTGAGCTTGCGTCCTAAGAATGTTTCAAGGTAACGACAAACAAAGTTTTATGCGAAAGAAAGTTTTAAGCAATGAAAGGTAGGTTTTTAAGCAAGGAAAACGTAAAGTCTTTTCAAGTTATAAAATGTTAAGATATTGCATTAGGCATGCATTCATGCATGAGGTTACTTGTTGAGCACCTTTAGTTCATTCCACGATTGTTAAATTTTTTCAGATGAGAATGCAGAAGAGGAATGAGATGGCCGAGTGCAGTGACTCGGGGAACCCATGTCAATGGAATTCTTTTATTTTCAATATTTTGACTTTTTAGTTTATTAAATGTCGAATGTCGTTTTATTTTCAGAATGGATATTTTTGTATAAGTAAGTATTTCAGTTATGAGCATTTATTTCCGCTGCAATGTTGTCAAAAGAAGTGAGATTTTTATTATTCCATATTTTTAAGCACTCTATTAAAGTATTTCCTTTATTTAATTGCAATTTTCGAATAAAAATTCAAGTAAGCTAGAAACGGGCGCTACATTTAGTGGTATCAGAGCCAGGTTGCTTTCAAATCGGTTCAGTAGACTTTAAGACGATTTAATTTATGACAAGTTTAAAGTAAACTAGTCATGGGTTATGAGTCGCGCTTCGAGCATCTCCCTCCGCCCATCGGTAAGCTTTTTATGTGTACTGTCATTATGAATATATGTTGGACTCTATGAAATGTTTGCTTATGTTTTTACTAATTCCAGTTTTGTATGCCATTAATTACTCTTGTCTTTATTTTCATGAAATGATTTGTTGCTCAAATGAATGTATATATGTGATCACTATTGCTATGTCTACAAAAAAAATGAATTGGGACTTGTTTGCACGCCTTGGTATATTGGTATTTTATATTAACAAGTTTCGAGAACGAAACGTTTTTAAAATGTGGGGAGAATGTAACGACCCAGATTTTTATGCCTTTATAAGAATTTTATTAATCATGTTATTTGTTTATTTTACGGAATAATAAAGAAGAATTAGAAATTTATTAATGATTTTACGAGATAGTTAATTTGTTAAATTATGGATAATAAAAGTGTCTTTTTAATTGGACTGTGCATTTATTTAATTTGGGACTTATAATGAATAATCAGACCTTTAATTATTTTAGAGTATTAAATCAGGCCTATATTATTAGTAAGTTAATTATAAGCCCATGTACTCTAAACCTAGCCTAATTAGGAGTAGGTTAAAACACAGATATAAGACACACAGAACACACACACGATCAAAACAGAAACGAAAGTAATAACGCATAGAGAGAGAGTCGGCCAAAAGGAAGAAAGAAAAGTGACTTCCCCTAAGTTGAACAGGCAAGTAATCTCTCTAGTTTCATATATAATTAAGAAATAAATTTTACGATGGCTAACTTATACGCTCCTCGCCTAATATATATCAATTTATATGTTTTTATATGAAATTCCATATGTGTTTGATAATATATGATCTGCTATTTGCGAATCGTTATTGTGCGTAAATAAGTTTCACGCTATTTTATGGTTGTGGGTATAAGCTCACATATGGAATTCATGTACATAGTATAAATTGTCTAAGCTCCTATTAGTAGCATAATGGGCATCCAAGGTTATGATGATATCGTATTCTGTGTGCCTGTGTATATTCATTGATCCATGTTAATGGTTTTTAAAAGTCTAACTTTGTTCTTTTAGGTTTTAGTATATATATATATATATATATATATATATATATATATATATATATATAATATTGTAGGTTTTATATCTCATGATAATGGGGTTGTATATGATATTCACGTCCTAGCAGTAGCTTTAATTTCACAATATCTAGGATTCTTGGATTAACTAATTGAATATAGGATTTTCCCTTGACTAATTGAATGTAGGGTTTTCCCTTGACTAATTGAATTTAGGGTTTTCCCTTGTTTAATTGAATATAGGGTTTTTCCTTAATTAAATGAATATAGAATTTTTCCTTAATTAAATGAATGTGGGGTATTCCCCATATGACGTTTCCCAAGTATATTTGAATCTAGACTCTAGAGTTCACTAATTAATTGAACATAAGGTTTTCCTGGTTAGTTGAGCATAGGGTTTGTTGTCACGCCCCAAACGGAACGCGACGATGATCCACAACTTAAATACAATAACCAACAGTCCAGACAAATATCAACGAGAACCCAATGTGACATAGTCTAAATAACAGCGGAAATAAATAACAAGTACAAATACAACTTACAGTCCACAATCCATAATTCAAATTACATACCCGAAAATCAACCAAATACAACAACTTAAAGTCAAAGGGTCCTATGCGCTTCAGTTACAAACCGGAAAGGAAAGAAATACAAGAGTCCAACAACAACACAAGAAAAGAGTCCAATCAACAACAAGAAGAAGTAGTAAATCCAACAAGCGGAGTACAAGGTCTCAATCCAAGGCCGGTTCAGCATCATCAACGAAATCCTCATCTAAGGTTAGAAAATAGGTGGGGATGAGACAGAAATCTCAGTGGATGGGGTGATCGTGTGCAAGTGTGGCGATATATAGTTAATGCGAGAAAACAGTTATATGAAAACGCGTGAGTATGATGCATGAATTCACACATCCACAAGCGTCGTGATAAATATATTTAAGTAATATACTTATACGATTTGAGAAAATGATTCATGGTCACACAGCACTATGTGATTCGATCAAGACAGTAGGATTGCGTGCGGAAGTGTAACGCCAATCCCATGCAAGGCAAATAATGGTTGCGTACGAATTTGTAGCGCCAACCAATGCAAAACAAGTAGCGGTTGCGTACGGATTTGTAGCACTAACCAAACGGGTCCGATAACTCCGGAATCATGTGGATCGGGCAATGATTCTTTCGTTCTTCCTTGTAACTCCCGAGGCGCGGATGGTCCAAGACCGCACCTTATCGCCGCATAAGCAAAGACAAAATCCACAGTGGAGCTTGAAAGGCTCGGATCTGTCATAATCATGATTATACCTCAAGTACTACGACCCGCTTCCCTTGGACAAACTCCATCCCTCAGTTGCGGGATTAGGACGATGGGGCCGGAAGAGTGGAATAGCAGCCGAGCTGCCCGGTTCCATCCCGATGTATCCATTCCGATCGTGAGCTCGACACACCAAGTTGACTCGAGCGGGAAGGTAAATACAAGTACATGCGATCAACTGGCGATCAATGAGTATTATTGATTCAGGGGAAGCGATTCGAAAATTTTTGAAAATTCGCGAGTAGCAATTTTGGCGTTGGTGGAGTTTTTGGATGAAGATGATTATCGGAAGGATAAGCAACCTTCGATATTTTGAAAGATTAGGTGGAACATAAGTCCCGTTATAGATTCAAAATCGCAAGGCGAGAAAGTCGCTCCGCGATCGGGTATTAATCGGTCAAATTGATCCGATAAGTCAAGGATTTTTGGGAAAGTAAAATACTTTAATTAAATCTCCAAGTCAGAGGGTCCAGAGCTATTTTAGTAAAAGAGAAAATAATTTAAGTTATGTCATTCATAAAAGAAGAATTGCAATTTAGCCACGTTTTGTAAAAATCAGCACTTTTGGGGTTAAAATTGAATAAATAAATATCCCGACCTTGAA
This sequence comes from Rehmannia glutinosa, assembly GCA_016081115.2. NCBI lineage: Eukaryota > Viridiplantae > Streptophyta > Magnoliopsida > Lamiales > Orobanchaceae > Rehmannia > Rehmannia glutinosa. The sequence continues at coordinate 72,911,224 of CM071936.1, forward strand.
AAATTATGAGGTCAGTTCCTAAATTCTCAAAATTGTTCATAGATTCAGGTTTTTAAAGTTTCGAGGTCGAGTGTTTATAAAATTCTCACATTGGCCCCAAATTTGCAAAAATTGCCAATTCGGACCTTAAGTTTAAAATAATAGGAACTCACAAACCGGAAGGGCTTTTAATGTGATTTCAGTTGGAAAATGTCACTAAAGTTAGTGGGATATTGGGACAAAAGCAGTGTTTAAAAGAAATATGTGTAGGTCTTTTAACTTTTGAAAATATCATTTTTGTCCCATTTTGAAATAATTACCTTTAAGGCTTTTAAGGGTCCAATTGTTATGAAATTTGAACCTTGGGTCCAAAATATAATTAAGTTATAGTTAAGTTTGTATTTCCAGGTGCATGGACTGCATAATTCCTGGAAATTTCATTTGGGTCCTTAAGTTTAGTATTTTACACATTAGTCCCTCAATTTTTGTAAAATTACTTTCCAAGCCCTAAACACTTGGATTTTTGGAATACTTTTAAAATATGTAATTCCCAGTACCTTAAGAGTAAAAATTTCAAATTTTAAAGTTTAGGTCTGGTGCAGTTTTAAAAATTGCAAAGTAGCCCTTAAACTTTCAAAATTTTACAATCTAGTCCATGGACTTTTAAAGGTTGATTTTATTTATCTTAAAACTCTTAAAACTTTATTAAAATGTCCAAAAGTCATTTTTGAACCTGAGTACAGTCCCAATTTTCGAAATTTGCAGAGGGGTCCTTTAACTTTCATTTTCTTGCAATTTAGTCCACCAACTTTCTATTTTTACATTTTTAAGTCCAAAATTGAAATTTAATCAATTATGCTCGACTTTTCCAGGTTATAAGGCATCCAAAACATAGATTTTCAAGATTATACACATGCATGTTCAATACATACAAGAATTCATCAATTAAAACATTAAATTGGACATGCATGCACCTAAAATTCAATAAATAGCAAATTTGAGCAACTCTTGAGAATTTTCATGACTTGATACATAACATTGACATGCAATACATAGAATATATATATATCTCAAGGCTCATGATCAAATTTTCTACATGCATTTTAATAAAACACCTAATAGTTGAAAAATATTTTTCCACCCACCTTAAAATTGGAAATTGTGAAATAAAAGGATAATTTCACAATTTTTGGATGAGGCTTCTTAGGTCAGCCCCTAAGTCAAGAAAGATCAAAAATTTGAAGTTAGAAAAATGAGAGAGAAATTAAGGAGAAAAAAGAAGGAAATAAGGAAATGAGAAGGACTACACTTTACCTTGTGTAGTAGGTGTTTGGAGACTAGTTGAAGCTTTAAAATTGGAAATTTTGGCTCAACTCCAAAATCACCTAAGGTCAGCCCCTATTTCTCAAAAATGAAAAAGGGGTGTTAAAATTTGAAAAAAAATAGAAAGAATAGGAAAGAAGGGGTCTAGTACTCAATTCCCACCTTGTAGTCCAAATTCCTCTACTAGTTCTTCTTCAAGTTTGAAGTCCTTCTTCAAAATGATGTCAAGCTCTAATCTTCAAAGTCTTCTAAATGTACCTCCAAATCAAATTCAAACTTAAGTTAAGAAGGTGGAAGAGCTGAACTATGTGATATCAAAAATGGATTGAAGATAAAATTTCTTACCTTGTAGGGGGGAGGGTGTTCGACTTTTATGGAGTATAAGGAGGAAAATGTTGAAATGTTTTCTAAGTATAGAAGAAGAAAGTAAGAAGAAGAGTAGAGAGAAGTTGGAAGATTTTAGAGAGAAGGAGGAGAAATTTGCAAGGCTTGAATGTGTTGGTGATAAAAATGAAATGAATTTTTTTTGGCACAAAATGGCCTAATGGCCGTCCAAGTGAGAGGGAGAGAGAGGAATTTTTGTTCAATTTTGTGTCTTGCATTTTGCCTCATGCATGGGAGACAATTTGAAGGTCAAAGGTATGGGCAAGACTTTGTTTGAATGGAATGTTGGAAGACTTCCAACATGTTGGCAAAAAATATTATTAAAGAAGTAATATAAGAGATGATGTGTATAATGTTTGAATTAATGATATAATTATACACAAGATGACTAATATAAGGTGTAGGTGTACAAGAATTGGATGATATTTTTACTCCAAAAATATCCATGTTGGCCGTCCACTATAATGGCATTATGGTAATTCCATATATTTTTTTTTGTCCCAAATTTGATGATAATAGATGAAATATGTCAACCTCCAAAATAATTAGTGATTTCCTTGATCACTTAATCTAAATCAAAATCTTAATTCTATAAGGTAAAAGTCTCTAAAATAAATAGTCTCTTAAAATTCTAAGGTGACTAATAAATACAAAAATAGTAATAATGATCAATCAAGTGATCATAAATGCAAAATAGAATTAATGAAGATCATGATCACAAGCAATTAAGTAAAATAAAATAAAATACAAAATATATATATTATTAATAATTACCCGTCAAAATGACGCGGTAAAATAGTCGATCAAAAGTATAAACGACAATAAGGATCAATTATAAGCTCGGAAAAATCGGGGCTTCACATTTATCCCTGATTAATTGAATGTAGGATTTTCATAATTAGTTGAACATAGAGTTATCCCTAATTAACTAAATGTACTTTTTCCTAACTAATTGGATACATGGTCTTTCTAACTAACGTAGGGTTTTCCCTAATCAGTTGAATGTGGTGTTTTGTTCTCATATTGTGCAAGTTAATGTGATTTAATTATTATGCTATGCTTTTATGTTTATTCTCGTATTTAATGAAATGTTGCATCACTTAGGTTCATGCATCATGTATTCATATTAATGTATGTTTATGGCATTTCACAAGCATACAAAGATTAAGTAAAGTCAAGTTTTAAGGTTTGTATTAATAAAGTTTTCCAAAGAAATGGGTGCACATTATTCAATGATGCTGGAGTGAGTGGGAAATGGGCGCGGGGGACCGACGTTCCGACAATGTGCCGCTTGCGGCTAATGTTAAGGTTCAAGGAAAAGGGCCTTCGGGCAAAACGAATGGAAATGGGCCTTCGGGTAAAACGAATGGAAATGGGCTTTCGGGCAAAATATTCACGGGTTCCAAATAACAAGGCCCACTGCGACCCTGATTAGAACAATGTGTTACCAAGTGAGCTCGCGTCCTAAGAATGTTTCAAGGTAACGAAAGACAAAGTTTTATGCGAAAGAAAGTTTTAAGCAATGAAAGGTAGGTTTTTAATCAAGGAAAACGTAAAGTCTTTTCAAGTTATAAAATGTTAAGATATTGCATTAGGCATGCATTCATGCATGAGGTTACTTGTTGAGCTCCTTTAGCTCATTCCACGGTTGTTAAATTTTTTCAGATGAGAATGCAGAAGAGGAATGAGATGGCCGAGTGCAGTGACTCGGGAAACCCATGTCAATGGAATTATTTTATTTTCAATATTTTGACTTTTTAGTTTATTAAATGTCGAATGTCGTTTTATTTTCAGAATGGATATTTTTGTATAAGTAATTATTTCAGTTATGAGCATTTATTTCCGCTGCAAAGTTTTCAAAAGAAGTGAGATTTTTATTATTCCATATTTTTAAGCACTCTATTAAAGTATTTCCTTTATTTAATTGTTATTTTCGCATAAAAATTCAAGTAAGCTAGAAAGGGGCGCTACATTTAGTGGTATCAGAGCCAGGTTGCTTTCAAATCGGTTCTGTAGACTTTAAGACGATTTAATTTATGACAAGTTTAATGTAAACTAGTAATGGGTTCTGAGTCACGCTTCGAGCATCTCCCTCCGCCCATCGGTAAGCTTTTTATGTGTACTGTCATTATGAATAATATGTTGGACTCTATGAAATGTTTGCTTATGTTTTTACTAATTCTAGTTTTGTATGCCATTAATTACCCTTGTCTTTATTTTCATGAAATGATTTGTTGCTCAAATGAATGTAGAAATGTGATCACTATTGCTATGTCTAGAAAAAAAATGAATTGAGACTTGTTTGCACGCCTTGGTATATTGGTATTTTATATTTAACAAGTTTCGAGGACGAAACTTTTTTAAAAGGTGGGGAGAATGTAACGACCCAGATTTTTATGCCTTTATAAGAATTTTATTAATCATGTTATTTGTTTATTTTACGGAATAATAAAGAAGAATTAGAAATTTAATAATGATTTTACGAGATAGTTAACTTGTTAAATTATGGATAATAAAAGTGTCTTTTTAATTGGACTGTGCATTTTTGTAATTTGGGCCTTATAATGAATAATCGGACCTTTAATTATTTTAGAGTATTAAATCAGGCCTATATTATTAGTAAGTTAATTATAAGCCCATGTACTCTAAACCTATCCCAATTAGTAGTAGGTTAAAACACAGATATAAGACACACAGAACACACACACGATCAAAACAGAAACGAAAAGTAAGAACGCATAGAGAGAGAGTCGGCCAAAAGGAAGAAAGAAAAGTGACTTCCCCGACGCGATTGATTTTACTACCCCTAAGTTGAACAGACAAGTAATCCCTCTAGTTTCATATATAATTAAGAAATAGATTTTACGATGGCTAGCTTATACGCTCCTCGCCTAATATATATGAATTTATATGTTTTTATATGAAATTCCATATGTGTTTGATAATATATGATCTGCTATTTGCGAATCCTTATTGTGTGTAAATAAGTTTCACGCTATTTTATAGTTGTGGGTATAAGCTCACATATGGAATTCATGTACATAGTATAAATTGTCTAAGCTCCTATTAGTAGCATAATGGGCATCCAAGGTTATGATGATATCGTATGCTGTGTGCCGGTGTATATTCATCGTGCCTGTGTATATTCATTGATCCATGTTAATGGTTTTTAAAAGTCTAACTTTGTTCTTTTAGGTTTTAGTATATATATATATATATATATATATATATATATTGTAGGTTTTATATCTCATGATAATGGGTTGTATATGATATTCACGTCCTAGCAGTAGCTTTAATTTCACATTATCTAGGATTCTTGGATTAACTAATTGAATATAGGATTTTCCCTTAACTAATTGAATGTAGGGTTTTCCCTTTACTAATTGAATTTAAGGTTTTCCCTTGTTTAATTGAATATAGGGTTTTTCCTTAATTAAATGAATATAGAGTTTTTCCTTAATTAAATGAATGTGGGGTATTCCCCATATGACTTTTCCCAAGTTCATTTGAATCTAGACTCTAGAGTTCACTAATTAATTGAACATAAGGTTTTCCTGGTTAGTTGAGCATAGGGTTTATCCCTGATTAACTGAATGTATGATTTTCATGATTAGTTGAACATAGAGTTATCCCTAATTAACTAAATGTACTTTTTCCTAACTAATTGGATACATGATTTTTCTAACTAACGTATGGTTTTCCCTAATCAGTTGAATGTGGTGTTTTGTTCTCATATTGTGCAAGTTAATGTGATTTAATTATTATGCTATGCTTTTATGTTTATTCTCGTATTTAATGAAATGTTGCATCACTTAGGTTCATGCATCATGTATTCATATTAATGTATGTTTATGGCATTTCACAAGCATACAATGATTAAGTAAAGTCAAGTTTTAAGGTTTGTATTAATAATGTTTTTCAAAGAAATGGGTGCACATTGTTATATGATGCTGGAGTGAGTGGGAAATGGGCGCGGGGGACCGGCGCTCCGACAATGTGCCGCTTGCGGCTAATGTTAATATTCAAGGAAAAGGGCCTTCGGGCAAAACGAATGGAAATGGGCCTTCGGGCAAAATATTCACGGGTTCCAAATAACAAGGCCCACTGCGACCCTGATTAGAACAATGTGTTACCAAGTGAGCTCGCGTCCTAAGAATGTTTCAAGGTAACGAAAAACAAAGTTTTATGCGAAAGAAAGTTTTAAGCAATGAAAGGTAGGTTTTTAAGCAAGGAAAACGTAAAGTCTTTTCAAGTTATAAAATGTTAAGATATTGCATTAGGCATGCATTCATGCATTAGGTTACTTGTTGAGCTCCTTTAGCTCATTCCACGATTGTTAAATTTTTTCAGATGAGAATGCAGAAGAGGAATGAGATGGCCGAGTGCAGTGACTCGGGGAACCCATGTCAATGGAATTCTTTTATTTTCAATATTTTGACTTTTTAGTTTATTAAAGGTCGAATGTCGTTTTATTTTCAGAATGGATATTTTTGTATAAGTAATTATTTCAGTTATGAGCATTTATTTCCGATGCAAAGTTTTCAAAAGAAGTGAGATTTTTATTATTCCATATTTTTAAGCACTCTATTAAAGTATTTCCTTTATTTAATTGTTATTTTCGCATAAAAATTCAAGTAAGCTAGAAAGTGGCGCTACATTTAGTGGTATCAGAGCCAGGTTGCTTTCAAATCGGTTCTGTAGACTTTAAGACGATTTAATTTATGACAAATTTAAACTAAACTAGTAATGGGTTCTGAGTCGCGCTTCGAGCATCTCCCTCCGCCCATCGGTAAGCTTTTTATGTGTACTGTCATTATGAATATATGTTGGACTCTATGAAATGTTTGCTTATGTTTTTACTAATTCTAGTTTTGTATGCCATTAATTACTCTTGTCTTTATTTTCATGAAATGATTTGTTGCTCAAATGAATGTATATATGTGATCACTATTGCTATGTCTAGAAAAAAAATGAATTGAGACTTGTTTGCACGCCTTGGTATATTGGTATTTTATATTTAACAAGTTTCGAGGACGAAACTTTTTTAAAAGGTGGGGAGAATGTAATGACCCAGATTTTTATGCCTTTATAAGAATTTTATTAATCATGTTATTTGTTTATTTTACGGAATAATAAAGAAGAATTAGAAATTTATTAATGATTTTACGAGATAGTTAATTTGTTAAATTATGGATAATAAAAGTGTCTTTTTAATTGGACTGTGCATTTATTTAATTTGGGCCTTATAATGAATAATCGGACCTTTAATTATTTTAGTTAAATCAGGCCTATATTATTAGTAAGTTAATTATAAGCCCATGTACTCTAAACCTAGCCCAATTAGGAGTAGGTTAAAACACAGATATAAGACACACAAAACACACACACGATCAAAACAGAAACAAAAAGTAAGAACGCATAGAGAGAGAGTCGGCCAAAAGGAAGAAAGAAAAGTGACTTCCCCGACGCGATTGATTTTACTACCCCTAAGTTGAACAGACAAGTAATCCCTCTAGTTTCATATATAATTAAGAAATAGATTTTACGATGGCTAGCTTATACGCTCCTCGCCTAATATATATGAATTTATATGTTTTTATATGAAATTCCATATGTGTTTGATAATATATGATCTGCTATTTGCGAATCCTTATTGTGTGTAAATAAGTTTCACGCTATTTTATAGTTGTGGGTATAAGCTCACATATGGAATTCATGTACATAGTATAAATTGTCTAAGCTCCTATTAGTAGCATAATGGGCATCCAATAAGGTTATGATGATATCGTATGCTGTGTGCCTGTGTATATTCATTGTGCCTGTGTATATTCATTGATCCATGTTAATGGTTTTTAAAAGTCTAACTTTGTTCTTTTAGGTTTTAGTATATATATATATATATAATATTGTAGGTTTTATATCTCATGATAATGGGGTTGTATATGATATTCATGTCCTAGCAGTAGCTTTAATTTCACAATATCTAGGATTCTTGGATTAACTAATTGAATATAGGATTTTCCCTTGACTAATTGAATGTAGGGTTTTCCCTTGACTAATTGAATTTAAGGTTTTCCCTTGTTTAATTGAATATAGGATTTTTCCTTAATTAAATGAATATAGAGTTTTTCCTTAATTAAATGAATGTGGGGTATTCCCCATATGAAATGGGTGCACATTGTTCTATGATGCTGGAGTGAGTGGGAAATGGGCGCCGGGGACCGGCGCTCCGACAATGTGTCGCTTGCAGCTAATGTTAATGTTCAAGGAAAAGGGCCTTCGGGCAAAACGAATGGAAATGGGCCTTCGGGCAAAATATTCACGGGTTCCAAATAACAAGGCCCACTGCGACCCTGATTAGAACAATGTGATACCAAGTGAGCTCGCGTCCTAAGAATGTTTCAAGGTAACAAAAGACAAAGTTTTATGCGAAAGAAAGTTTTAAGCAATGAAAGGTAGGTTTTTAAGCAAGGAAAACGTAAAGTCTTTTCAAGTTATAAAATGTTAAGATATTGCATTAGGCATGCATTCATGCATGAGGTTACTTGTTGAGCTCCTTTAGCTCATTCCACGATTGTTAAATGTTTTCAGATGAGAATGTAGAAGAGGAATGAGATGGCCGAGTGCAGTGACTCGGTACTGCACTCGGGGAACCCATGTCAATGGAATTCTTTTATTTTCAATATTTTGACTTTTTAGTTTATTAAATGTCGAATGTCGTTTTATTTTCAGAATGGATATTTTTGTATAAGTAATTATTTCAGTTATGAGCATTTATTTCCGCTGCAAAGTTTTCAAAAGAAGTGAGATTTTTATTATTCCATATTTTTAAGCACTCTATTAAAGTATTTCCTTTATTTAATTGTTATTTTCGCATAAAAATTCAGGTAAGCTAGAAAGGGGCGCTACACATATCATGGCTTCTTCTTCAGAATCACTTGAGTAGTCAGCTTCACTACTTTCTGAGTCTGCTGCTTCTTTAGACTTAACTGTCTCAGCAGCCAACATGGCTTTCTTCTTTTCCTGTCTTCTTTTTCTGAAGACTTTTCTTTCTTCTTCGTTCCTGTATTTATTGATTGGTGGATAAGAACAATCAACTTCAAAATGTCCTGGTTGTCTGCAATTCCAACACAGGTTCTCAGCTCTTTCTGTCCTTGGGTTATCAACTCTCTGATATTCAACTCTTTGATGCTCAGCTCTCTTGGGTGGCCTTTCTTCCCTTGACTTAGAGGGAGCTGAATGTCTTCTGGAGGTTTCTCTTATAGTTCTTGTTGAAGAACTTGTTGAATCTTTTAACCATTAGGGCTATTTCCTCCTGGTCTATGGCTTCCTTTGGTTCATCTCTCTTTCCATCCTTAACTATCAGTGCAGTTGTCTTGGGTACAACTGTTTCTTCTTGATCCTTTCTTCTCAGTTCAACTCATAGGCTTTGAGGTCTGAGAATAGCTCATGATTGGATGTTTTTGAGAGGTCCATTGAGTGTCTCAGGGCCATAGTCTTCATTTCCCATTCAGCTGGTAGGCTCCTCAAGATCTTCATACACATCTCCTTCTGTGTGTATTCCTTCCCAATAGCTGAAAGCTCATTTGTGATCTCAGTGAATCTTGCACCCAGATGATCCATAGATTCTCCTGCAAACATTTTGAAATTTTCAAATTTTTGAACAACAACAGATAATTTATTTTCTTTAATTTGCTCTGATCCTTCACAAATTAAAGTTTGTTTATCCCAGATTTCTTTTGTTGTTTTGCAGGATTTAACTTTATTGAACATTTCTTTGTCCAAAGTCTTGTAGAGTATATCCTTGGCCACATTGTCCAAGTTGTATCTCTTTCTATCATCATTTGTCCATTCAGTCCTTGGTTTTTCAACCAGGGCTGGTCTTTCTTCAAAGAAGAACTTCTTCTCCTTCAAATGCGCAAATGCTTCTTTACTTCCCGTGTTCACTTTCAATATTTGCAGTGGCCCACCCTCTATCACAAGCCACATTTCATTGTGTAGAGCAGATAGATGAACCTGCATACGAATTTTCCAGTCATCAAATTCCTCAACAGTGAACATAAGAATGCGTGTCAAATTTGCTTCCATGATAATAACTTTGCTAAATATGAAAGGTTTTTAGAAAATACAAGTGTTTGAAACCTTTTTTGAAAAGATAGAGATCTAGTTCAGTAACCAGTTCGGAAGGCTCAATGAACCAACCGCTCTGATACCACTTATAGATCCCAAGGGGTGTGAGTAAGGTTTAGAAGGGGGGGTTGAATAAACTTTACCAACTTTTCGATTTTAGTCCTTTTAAAATATTACAGAGTTAACACAAACAACTAAGTCTTTGAGGGACAACTAAGTTGGTTATTCAGCAGAGTTAGCCACTCAACAAACTCGATAGAGCTGTTGATAGAATAACTCGGCTATCTAACCTGAATCTTAACTTGGATGTGTTGGTTTTATCAGCGGAAGACTTAACACCCTTTGATTTGTTTTAAGCTTGTTTTAACACTTGATTTTAGCACTTGGTTATTACTCAGTTGAATAGTAAATAAGTTTATCAGCAGATATAAAGTAAGTATGCAGAAATGTAAATGTGCTGAAAAAAATAAATGACACATTTAATTTTTATAGAGGTTTGAAGATGGGGTAATTCTTCTAATCCTCTCTTCTCCAACTCCTAGAGGAATCCACTATGTAAAAGATCTGTTTACAAAGTGGTCAACAGTCTAGAGACAACCTTGGTCACACAGTTGGCTTCTCTTCCGATTGAGCTTCTTCACAGGGCAGCTGCCTTGCTACTTCAGATCACTTTCTCAAGCTCTTGGATTTGATCATGAAGGCCTCCAATAACTCGATACTGGTTCGACCTTGAACCTTCCTACAATCCTCCTTGGAAAGTAGACCCCTTTTGATTCTTCAAAAGTTTCCTCTTCAACAGTTTGAAGTTGTTTTTCCTTCACAGCTTTGTGTTGGATCGATTTTCTTCGAGTTTCAGGCTTGAGGATTTGCTTGAATATCTTTGAGAATATTTGCAGGTTTATAGCTTGAATATTTCTTGCTTGTTTGTGGTTCAGGTGACCTTTTCTCAATGAATTTTCTCAGCCTTTTATAGTGAACTTTAAAAAATCTGCCTGTTGAAGAGATAGGCTAATTTCAAAAGTCACTTGTGTTTGTTGGCTTGTCGTTTCTTGGTCTTCAATCTTGAGATGTAGACCCTTCCTCGTATTAAATGAGTTTGCAGCTTTTCAGGTTCTGACACGAGGTGCAGTGCTTCCCATTGGTTTATTCCTTTTGCACGCTTATGGGATGAGCACTTTAAGACCTGGCAGCATGGAAATATTACTTGATTAAGTAATGTTCTTGACTTAAATTACCAAATGATTCATTTCGATTAACTCCTCTTGTCACGCCTTTTTCCCCAGGTGACTTGAGTCGCTCCAATCATTGGATGACTCATCTGTCACTTCAACTTAAGACTTGGCTTCTTGAGTTGACTTTGACTGACTCTTCACACAGATGTTCCTCAGCTGATACATCTTCAGTCGAGTTCTTGATTTTCCTTCTTTGCCATGCTCAGCTGTTTCACAGCGGAGTCTTCATTTCAGTCTTCAGTTGACTTCTTGTATTTAACTGTTTTCCAACTTCATGAGTGAACACCTTACCAGTTTAAATGATAAATACCGCAAGGATATGGAATTAAGGCTTTTTCATGATTAATTTGATGTTTATGTATCCTGGTTTGCAGAATGCAATGGTGGTTTTTTTGCATATATATACAATATTTCTTCTCTATAAAAAAATAATTATAAAAATAATTATATTTATTCTTGATAGCATCTATGATGATTGACAAATAAACTTTTTGATTGTTAGATATTTTAACAAGTTTTTAAAAATAAAATAATGATATCATGCCATGTTCATAAAAATTTCGTTTGTATTTCGTGTGCTTTAATTACTATGGACTAGTAATAAGCTGGTTGGGGGGGTGTGATGAACGTTAAAGCATATACAATTACTTTTGGTTTATAATAGTATTTTACTTTATTAATTTTATTAATAATATAAATTTTTAGTATTATTATATGTTATAAATAAAATAGGAAATCAACACAAAATTGTAATAGGATGTATTATTAATGTAGGTTTGGATCAACGAGCATAACTTTCAATTCCGACATAATTTTGGGATAATTCTTGAAGATATGGATGGATTCACAAACTTTCAGAGATATTGAAGCCTAAATCAAAGTTTGGAATGATATTTTCTTGGATCAAAAGTTCATCACAATTTGAAGTTTGAAAAGACTCATTCACAGTCCACACTTGAGTAAGGTTTGTATTTTGGGCATACCTCGAAGACCACGAGTGCTTTGGATATGATATTTTAACTGGGTATCCCCAACGCATTTGTCTACAACTTTCATGAAGAACCCAAAGTCAAATTCGGTTGGAAAGTATTTGTAAAAAAATCAAACAAACTGTTGCAGTCTTAATCCCGCAGGCCAACCACTCCTCACTTATTCCACCATATCTTGGTGTATAGTGCTTGGAATTCATTCAAATCAGTTGGAGAATGCAGCCAAGACATGTTAGAATGGATTTATTAAATTAAATCATGATGATTCAGCACAAATCCTTGACAAAAAGACCAGCCAAAGAAGGTATTGGAGTTGGTTTCAAATTTTCAGCATTTTCTCAATTGTCTTGAAAATAAATAATAAAATAATTCCAAAAGGAATTATTGTGTTGCCTATAAATAGAGGTCATTTACATTTGCCAAAAACACAAGTTTGTATAGAAAGTTAAAGTTTCAAAAGAAAGTTTCATTGTTGTTTTTCCTATATTATAGTAGATTTTCTAGTCTTTTATAAAATGCTTTCTTTAGTTTTCATACTCTTTTTTTTTCTCTACTTTCTTCATGTCTTTATAAGTTTATTTTGTTGAGGAATAGAGTGAAACTCTTGATGGAGTAAAAGGAATGATTGTAGCTTTACACTAAATTTTATTGTTTTGATCATCAATTTATCTTTTAGATTATACTCTTCTTCTTTAGTGGTGTTCTTGATTTATGCATTCTATTGTCATAATAAATACTTGGTTCCATTTAGTTAAATAACTGGTTTTACTTCATCCGACTACTAATATAGATATCTTGATTTGTTGTAGACAAGAGAATATATGAATACTTTAGTCCATAAGCAAGTATTGACATTATAAGATAAATTGTAATTGGTAATAAAACATGTTCACCTTATTGGATGATTTATATTTATATATAATATCTTCCTATTGGGGATGTACTAACTTATATCATAGATAGCAATAAAGAAATATATAATGCATTTAGTCAGAAATATAATTTGGTGCTTCTTTTTGATAAAAGTGGGGATGTACTAACTTATAGCATAGATAGCAATAAAGAAATATATAATGCATTAATTTGTGCCTCAAACTCATAAGTCTGCACTCAATTTAGTGGACTTAGCTTTAAAGGAAAAATAATCATCTTTTATTCTGTCAGCAAGCTTATCCTACTGGAAAATATTTATGCAGAGGGAGATTGACCTTAGCGAGTTAGACAATAAAGCCTCCTCGAGCTAATGCAGTCGTCCTCCTAACCTCACTTGCCATATCATTAGAAGACCTAAAAGAAATAATATCTAAAGCTAAGCATCACAAAGAAAATGTAGACAAGTCTTCTCACTTAACAAATATCTTACAAGTGCATTTATCCGAGTAAGACTACATCGATACATCAAGTTGCTCACACCAACTGTTGAGCTTGAGGTGACTCTTTTTAGCCTCCTCTTGTGCGCTCTATAATTGACAACCCGATAATAGTCATATACGTATGCTCAATCTCAAATCACATGCTAAGTCAACTAATATCTACAATCCACCCGTGGAAATATTTGGAAATATTAGCAAAAAAATAAGAGTTCAATTAATTATAGTCAAACTTCATCTCAGTACAATTACGAGCGAAGTTACCAATCTTATAAGTGCACTAAATATTTGTTGACACTTAATCGCCTCATATTATAAGGTGACACGTCTTGTCACTTTATGGATCAATTTATAGTTCTGGTTTTAGCTTTTGCTCTCGTCATGCTATATTATTCTTGTTCCAACCTTCACCCGAGTTGGTTTATGTAGGTCAGCATAAGCGACAAGTGCAATTACTTGTGTATTTCTCAACTTCTTATAATTAGCCTCTAGACAGGTGATTTCCATTAATAAAATCACAAGCTACTAATATCCTTTATTCAACTCAAGTAGCGAATTTAGATAACTGGAGTTTTTACTCGTGAGTAAGCTCATATTCCAGAAATAGAGCTTAAACTCTTTTATTAAATTCTTAAATTTGCAGCTTAAACAAATTAAAGCGCAAACTTAATTCTTGGTCCATAAGTATATTGTCAGCATCTCAGCTGCGACAATTTCGAGCAATTAAGTTCTTACATTTGCGGCTTAAACAAACAAAGCGCAAATACTTTCTTTAATCCACAAAAATATTGTCCGCGTCTAAGTCGCGACAATATTGGATACCATGACTATTTTTATGCTAAATTGTCTAAACTAAATTTGGTGAGTTTGGTGTAAACACACGTCAATAAATTGCGCAAACAATCAGGTAATGATCTAAAAAAAAATTATTCTTGATCCAAGTAATATTTATTCTTTTCTTCAATTCAATGAGATCGAAAATTTGCCACCAATGCTAGTAATCATCTCCCACCAAGTTGAAGATCACAATAAAAATTACTGATCCGTGAATAAAATTACCAATGTCCATAAATAAATCATACATACAACCATGTGATATAAGTAATTACAAAAAATAGCCTCTATTTTGCATGTTTTTGAGTATAATTTTGTGTGTTTCTCGTCTTATTTTGTGTGTGATTATGCATATTTACATTGCTTTAAGTATTAGTTATAGTGTCGAGTGTTACGTAGGGTATTTTTATCATTTTTATAGGTTATGATGAAAAGAGGCTCGAAGACGGATGAAAAATGGAGAAAACAGGCACAAAGACAAACATCGGCAAGCAGCAAGGGCGCGCGCGAAAGGCAGGCCACGGGCGCATGTGGAAGGATGGCACGCGGCGTTGTGCGGGCAGGTGCGGGGGCGCGTGGTGTCGTGCTGAACATGAAATTTTTGATTTTTTTCTGATTTTTGGCTCTTCCACCTTGTTTAGGACTCTAGGCTTATAAATAGGACTTGGGGAGCCTCTATTTTGGATACACCTTCATTCTTAACACTTATAGACTTTAGTTTTTGGTATTTTTCTCTTCCATTCAACATTGGGATTGCTTGGGTTCTTCCCCTTGAAGTTATTTTGCTTCTTAATCAAAGAATAAGATTTTTTCATCTCTTTTGTCTGATTTCAATTGTTGGGTGATTATTATTGTTGCATGATTATGTTTAGGATTATTTTCTTTCCTTAAATTGAGATTATGATCCCATCCCAAGCATGACCTAATTTCCTTGTTCTAGGATTAAGATGATTTGATTCAAACAAACAAGCATGAGTATTGATTAATTGATTTGCTTTCCTGAATAAATTGCTTTATCTGATAATTGATTGTCTGATCAACTTTTGATTATTTTGGGGGAATAATTGAGATCGAGAGAAGATATTATTCCTGGACTAAATTTATTCAGGGGGTTAGATATGAATCAGAGATGTATTATCTAACCCTGGGCTTAATGAAAATATCAAATTATGTTGGGATAGCCCTAATATGTGAATACGTGAGTTATCAGATCTATGCCTAGTTTTTACATGTTTGTTATACTTGTTAACCGCATGATCAATTAATTGATATTCTGCTTGCATGTTTGATGAGATGACTCCAAAATCCTGGACTTTAATTCATATATTTTTCTCAAAGTTTATCCGTGTTCAGTTTGATTATTGTCTTTTTACTTATTTTTCTTAATTTAATTAAAAATCACAAATCTTGTTAGGGTGTTTTGGATTTAATTTCTGTTATTTGTGAAATATAATAATTATTTGTCGGCTAAGTCTTCCTTGAGAGATGACTTGTGGTTAACTTGCTACCCTACAATTGATCTCGTTCTCTTGCGAGGATTGTTAGACTTTTATAGGTGTTTAGCGGTCGAACAAAATTTTGGCGCCATTGCTGGGGAAGGCTTTAGGTGTAATAATTATTGTGTCTATTTTCTGTGTTTTTAGTTTAAGATTCCTTTTTGTTTACTTTTTGATTTTTACATTATTCCATAGGTACGTTTGATTTGTTTTTCTCAGTTTGTTTATGCAAAGACGTAGAAATCTCAACCTGGAGCTTGCGCCTTTCGTAGAAGACATTCACCGTGTTTCGAGACGTATAAGGAATGAGAGGGACAATTCTTCGGTTAGTAGAGAGGATTCTCAGGATCACCTTCCAAAGGAAGAACAAACAGACAAGCCAGCAATGGGTGATAATCAAAATGGAAACAACGCGGAAGCACGCCAACCTTTGATGCGTGAGTTCGCGCGCCCAGTCATCGAATCCGCGACCACTTGCATCGCTTTGGGACAAGCAGCACGCAACTATGAGCTAAAAAATATACACTTCAATCAGTTACTGTCTTTTTATGGAATGCCCAAAGAAGATCCTCTCAACTTTATTCGGGAATTCTATTCTGTCATTCAAACTTTTCTTTTATAGGATTTGAATGAGGATCAACTTAGGATGCGCTGCTTTCCATATACTCTGAAGGATTGGGCAAAAACATGACTTATATCTCTACCTCCTAACTCTCTTCTTAATTGGGAGGCGGTGTACAAAAAGTTCATGGGCATGTACTACTCTCATCAGAAATTGTCAGATCTACGAGGTAAGATAGCTACCTTTAGTCAAATGGAAGGTGAGCCTTTTCATGAGGCCTAGGATCGTTTTATAGATTTATAGACTAAATTCCCACATCATTACTACCCACTGGAATTATTAAATCAATTCTTCTATGATGGTTTATGACATAACTTTCAATATATGGCTGGCAATACTATTGGGGGTGACATGGGTGTGCATACAACCCATGAAATTTATGATATTCTAGAGATGATGAGTGATAACTCCCAACAAAAGAGTGCCCAAGGTAAACGGGCTACCGTGAATGAAGTAGCTCTAAGTTACGATGTGACAAAACAATTGGCTAAGTGGACTAAACAAGTACAATTATTGGCTACAGGGGGCATCCATCTACCGCCCCTCCCTCTGCTGAGTCATGCGGAATTTGTGGTGAATTTGGTCATGGGGCTAATGTTTGTAATATGGTGATTGAACAACATGTTGAGGACATTAACACTATCCAGAGTTTTTAGCAAAGGCCTCGTAATGATCCTAACGCTCAAACTTACAACCCAGGTTGGCGGAATCATCCGAACTTTAGTTGGGGAAATTCGCAAAATCCATCTTAAATCCATCCGAGACCACAACCCCAAGGTCAGTCATCAAACCAATCTCGGCCTCCATCTATTGAGGATAGCTTGAGTTCGTTCATCCAGGTTAGTAAGAAAACTCAAGAAGCCAACATTCAGCGGTTTGAATCCATGGAAGCTTCATTTAAACGTCTTGAAACCCAAGTTGGTCAATTGGCCACTCAAGTTGGTGAAATTTCTCAACATGTGGTAAATAAAGGAAAGCTACCTAGCCAACCAGAACAAGCCCAAGCCGTCACTGTGTTAAGAAGTGGGAAAGTTATTGATAACAAAGTTGAAATTCCATTTTTTACTACTTTGACTAACCCTATAGGTGACGAGGAGATAGAGAAGGGCCCAAATTCAAAAGAAATGCAAACGGATGAAGAGGGGAGTAAAGGATCTGTCTTGCACAAAACCAACAATCCTGACAAACATTCAATTCCTTCCCCAAGTCGTATTCGGAACGAAAAACAAGATAAGAAGTTCTTGGATTTCTATAACATGTTATCTAAGGTTAATGTTAATTTACCCCTGCTAGATGTTATTAGAAATGTGCCAGCTTATGTCAAATGTTTTTAAGAACTCGCATCCAACAAAAGGAAGTTTGGTGACAACGAGAAGGTAATAGTTTCAGAAGTGGCAAGTGCAATTCTTCAGCACCAATTACCTCCTAAACAACGAGATCCAGGTAGTTTTGTTATTATAATTGCAATGGAAATCGGTAAGGAAACTTTTGGGATGCTTGATTTGGGGGTCGGGATCAATTTGATGTCTTATTCTATTTTTAAGCAACTTGATTTAGGGGAACTGAAGCCCACTAGAATGTGTCTTCAACTTGCTGATAGGTCAATTCGGTACTCTAAAGGTATTGTTGAAGATATTTTGGTAAAAGTGGGTGGTCTCATTGTCCAAGTTGATTTTGTTGTATTAGAAGTAGGGGAGGTGCAAAATCAAGGTAATGAGCACACACTGTTGTTAGGATGCCCATTTATCGCCACCATGCACACACTTATTGATGTTAAAAATGGGCGCTTGACTATGACTATGCTCGGTGAAACTGTGACTTTCTCTATTTCTGACACTAACCCCATCCCCTCACATACGTCACTTGAAAATTGCTCTTTCGTTGGTTTAATTGATGGGGCAGTCGAAAATACATTCTTGTATAATTATAGTTTTGACACTTTATTTCTTGAGCAGGATGATATTTTTGACGTCATGGAAGATGTATGGGTAAACCTAAAATGAGGGGGGTGATGGAAATATTCGTGTTAGAAGACGTGGATAGTAAACCCCAACAAAAACTTGAATTGAAAGAACTCCATAAGTAGGTGAGCAGAAGCCGGTGATTATTTCTGTTATACTTTCTAAAGAAGTAGAGGGAGAATTATTGGTGCTGCTTAGAAAATTTAAAAATGCAATTGGATGGGGGTTGAGTGATATCAAAGGGATTAGCCCTGCTACATGCATGCATAGAATTATTCTAGAAGAAGGGGCTAAGCCTAGTAGAGAAGCTCAAAGATGATTGAACCCCGTTATGATGAAAGTAGTGAAAAAAGAGGTATTAAAGCTCCTAGCTGAAGGGGTGATATACCCGATTACGAATAGTGAATGGGTGAGTCTGGTGCATGTTGTACCGAAAAAGAGTGGGATAATAGTTGTAGAGAATGAAAAAGGTAAAATTATTCCCACTAGGACCACGACCGGATGGAGGATGTGCATAGATTTAGGAAGTTGAATGGTGATACTAAAAAGATCACTTCCCCCTTCCCTTTATAATGATCAAATGCTTGACAAACTTGCAGGACATAGTTTCTATTGTTTTTTGGATGGTTTGTCAGGTTATTATCAAGTGGCCATCGCACCGGAGGATCAAGCAAAAACTACTTTCACATGCCCGGTTGGGACTTTTGCATTTCAAGGAATGTCGTTTGGACTTTGCAATGCCCCAGCAACCTTCCAGAGGTGAATGTTTTCAATTCTCTCTGACATGGTTGAGGGCTTCATTGAGGTATTTATGGATGATTTTTCTGTACTTGGATCCTCTTATTCTGATTGTCTTAATGAATTGGTTAAGGTTCTTGAACGATGTATTGAATACAATTTAACTTTAAGTTGGGAAAAAAACCATTTTATGGTGACAAACGGAATTGTTTTAGGCCCTGTGGTTTCAAAAAAAGGGATTGAGGTTGATAAAGCTAAAATTGATGTTATTGAAAAACTACCTTCTCCCACTAATGTTAAGGGCATTAGGAGTTTTCTTGGGTATGCAGGATTTTATAGAAGGTTTATTAAGGATTTTTCAAAAATTAGCCAACCTCTTTGTAAATTGCTTGCTCAGGATGCCTCTTTTAATTTTGATGAAAAGTGTTTAAATTCTTTTAACACATTAAAAGAGAAATTGATAACCGCGCCTGTTGTTGTTGCTCCTGATTGGTCACTTCCTTTTGAAATTATGTGTGATGCGTCTAATCATGTTGTAGGGGTCGTCTTAAGACAAAGAATTGATAAATTGCTCCATGTGATTTACTATGCTAGTTTGACTATTAATGATGCGCAAGTAAATTACACTACTACTGAAAAATAACTGTTAGCTGTTGTTTTCTCCTTGGATAAATTCAGATCTTACATTGTTGGGTCTAAGGTAATTATTCATGGTGATCACACAACCCTGCGATACTTGTTGAGTAAGCCACAAGCTAAACCAAGGTTAATTCGGTGGATTTTGATGCTGCAAGAATTTAATGTTGAAATAAAAGATAGAAAAAGGTGCGAGAATGTAGTGGCAGATCACTTGTCTCGTCTTACTCTTACTGATGATACTCTTGCTTCTCATAAACACGAGCATATAATTGTCTCTTTCCCCCATGAGCAATTATTTGAGGTTACTTCAATTCCTTGGTATGCCGACATTGTGAATATCTTGCATGTGGAATTGTGAGAACTAACCTTTCATTTCAGGAAAAGAAAATATTTTTATCTACTTATAGATTCTACTTTTGGGATGACCCATACATGTTTAGAATCTGCAAGGATGAAATTATCCAAAGATGCATTCTTCAAGACTAACAGAATAATGTTTTGGCTTTTTGTCATGAAATGCACTGTGTTGGGCACTTTGGAGGCCGTAAAACAGCCTTCAAGGTTCTACAGTCAGGACTCTATTGCCATCATTGTTCAAAGACGCACACAATTTTGGGTAGACATGCGATAGATGCCAAAGGACTGGAATTATTAGTAGGAGGAATGAAATGCCTCTGAATAATAACTTGGTAGTTGAAATATTTGATGTGTGTGGGGTATTGATTTCATGGGTCCCTTCCCTATGTCTTTTGGTTATGAATATTGTTAGGAAATTTATTTTTTAGATTTTGATGAATGCCATGTAAAACTTAGAATAGAAAGTTGGCACCCCAATTCTTGTTGTAAAATGCATTGTAATAATTAGAGTGCTGCCGAGTTAAGTTAAGTCGACTACGACCTAACATGCAAGAAGACAATCAAGACTAGAAGGAAGACTCATTGAGACAGTTGAGTATGACAAAGAAGAGTAGACGGAACTCTATCAAGAAGAAGCGAGATGCGGTGAGTGGAGTATCGATCAAGTCAACTCGAGAAAAGCCAAGTCTCACGTTGAAGTGACAAGAAGAGTCATCCAATGATTTGAAGCTAACTCTAAGTCACCTGGGAAAGCAAAGAAATGCGGTCAAGTCGAGATAATCAGAAAAGATCCGTTGCACGTAAATCAAGAGAATTACTTAAACAAGTAATATCTTCATACCACCTTTCTCGAGTGCTCGACCCCAAAAGCGTGCAAATGGAATGAACCAATGGGAAGCACTACACCGTGTCGAAACTCGAAAAGGTGAAAGAACAATTCATACGAGGAAATGGCAATTCCAAGGATCGCAACAAGACAAGCCAACGATCGCAAGTGACTTTCAAAAATAAGCCTATCTCTTCAACGGGCAAATTTTTGAAAGATCACTATAAAAGGCTGAGGAGTTTAATTGAGAATAAGAGAGAAGATACAAGTGACACAAGAGATAGATCTGAACTAAAAACGTTCAAGCAATTATTGGAAAATCTGAAATATTCTCAATCCTCAAGCCTACACTACGAAGAACATCAATCCAACACTCACCGTGAAGGAAAGATAACTTCAATCGGTTGAAGGGGAAAATATCGAAAACAAGGGGTCTACATTCCACGAAGGATTGTAGGAAGGTTCAAGGTCGAACCAAGTCTTAAGCTTTTGGAGGGCTTCGTGATCAAATCCAAAGAGCTTGAGCAAGTGAGTCAGAGTAGCAAGGCAAACATGCCTGTGAAGAAGTTCGAGTCGTCACGAGAAGCCAACCGAGTGATCAAGGCGTCTCCGGAGGCATGAGTCCCAAAGGATCAAGTCACCGTGTGACCAAGACTTGTATCCGGACTATTACCACTTTGTATTCGATCATTACCTAGTGGATTCCTCCAGGAGTTGGAGAAGAGAGAAGTAGAAGAATTACCCCATCTTCGAACCTCTATAAAAATTTCATTGTGTCATTTACATTTCAAAGACTTTAATTCATGCATTTTTAATCGCTAATATCTCACGATAAATTTGCTATCCACTTGATAATTTAAGTACTAAACCAAGCACTAAATTCTTGCTTAATCAAACTTAAGGGTGTTAAGTCTTCCAATAAAAACAAAACCACAACAGTTAACTTAGAGAGCCAACAAATGAGTTATTCCATCAACAACTCGGTTGAGTCTGTTGAGAGACTAACTCTATTGATTGACTAAATTGACTGTCCATCAAGGACACAGCTGTGTAGTATCAACTCTGTATATTTAAAAGGACTAAATCGAAAATTTGGTAAGGTTTATTCAACCCCCCCTTCTAAACCTTACACTTACACCCCTTGGGACCTACAAGTGGTATCAGAGCGGTTGGTTCATTGAACCCTCCGCACCGGTTCTTGAACTAGATCTCCAAACTTTTCAAAAGTCTCGCTTTAGTACTTAAACTTTCAAAACTCTTTTTATCATTAAAAGTTATTATCATGGAAGCAAATTTGACACGCATCCCTATGTTCACAATTGAAGAATTTGATGATTGGAAAATTCGTATGCGAGCTCATCTATCAAAGATTACATGATGAGATGTGGATAGTGATAGAAGATGGGCCTCTGCAAATCTTAAAGGTGAACACAACCGTAAGAAGAGTTGCACTGAGGAGAAGAGGATGTTGCTCTCGAGCGCGATCATGGTTGAAAAACCAAGAACCGAGTGGACAAATGATGACAGAAAAAGATACAACCTGGACAATGTAGCCAAGGACATCCTTTACAAAACCTTGACAAAGCCATGTTCAATAAAGTCAAATCATGCAAAACGGCTAAAGAAATCAGGACAAGCTAACATTGATTTGTGAAGGCTCGTGAGCAAATCAAACAAAACAAATTATCGGTGGTCATCTGACAAAATTTGAGAACTTCAAAATGATCTCGGGAGAGAACCTGGATCAACTGGATGCTCGGTTCACGAAATCACAAATGAGTCATGCGCACTTGGAAAGGAATATACACGAAGAAATGTGTATGAAGATCCTAAAAAGTCTCCCCAAAATGAATGGGAAATGAAGGTCATGGCACCGAGACATTCCATGGACCTATCAAAGACATCCAACCATGAATTATTCTCGGACCTCAAAGCCTACGAGTTTGAGCCGAGAAGAAAAGACCAGGAAGAGACAATTTGTACCCAAAACAAATGCTCTAATTGTTAAAGATGGGAAGAGAGCCAGGTCAAAGAAGTCATTGATCCGGAAGAAATAGCCCCGATGGTTAAGAGGTTCAACAAGTTCTTCAATAAGAACTACAAGAGAGGAAAGGGTGAATCTTCCGAGAAGATACTCGGCTCCCTCCAAGTCAAAGGAAGATAGGCCAACCAAAAGAGTGATCAAAAGGTTGAATATCTATCTTTGAATCAGACAACCAGGTCACTATGCCATGACGCCCATATCCTGTAGTCAACAAATACAGGAATGAAGAAGAAAGAAAAGTCTTGAGAGAAAGAAGACAAGAAAAGAAAAAGGCAATGATGGTCGCAGAGATGGCCGAGACATCTAAGTCAAGAGAGACAATTGATTGAGAGCAAAGAAGCCGACTACTCAAGTGACTCGAAGAAGAATCCCCGATCCGCTTGATGGCCAAAGAACAAGATCAACTCCGACCAAGAAGATGAGGTACACTCTAACTCATCAAACTCGGACTCTAGTGATAGTGATCACACACATACACTTCATCACCCACTGATCTTTATGATTCATTAGGCAAAATGATGAAAGATTTTGAACACATTAAATCCTCACACACACTCATCAATGAGGAAATCATCCTACTCAAGAGTCAAAACTCAAAGTCGACTAAGGAGCCGAGTACTCTAAGTCAAATAGCCGATGAGAATGAAAGTTTAAAGGTGAAAATGCTAAATTAATAGCAGAAATTGCTGCTATAGAGAAGAGGAGAATGACCTCAAAAATGTTATTGCCTCATTCACTAAGGCATCTAAATCATTGGATGATCTTATTTTGAGTCAAAGAGAATGTGGAGACAAGACAGGCCTGGGATTTAATTCCTCTGTGCTATGTCAAACCTCAAAAGTAATTTTGGAAAAAGGATCTTCAAGCTATGAAGAGTCTGAAAAATCCAAAACTCTAAATGTTGCACACACATTCACTCCAAAACACAATAACAAGCAAACGGCCTTGGTTATAAAGGAAAAGGAAAACAAATGTACTTGAGTGTGCTACTGAAAGGACAAGAGAAGAGATTCACCCGAGTTCCTCAAACTCCAAACAAAAATACTCGCAAAGCGAAGCGAGCTACCAAAAACCCCGGAAAATCCATAAAAGAAATACATATGATGGGAATGGTAGAAAATATCCAAGCCAAGCTGATTGGAATAATGTGAACTATCGGCATAGACTTATGGAATATGAGCCAAAATGGCAAAGGCCTAGAACTCAAAGAAAGGCCATTCCAAAAGTATAAGAGCTTTCATCAAAGACACATATGCACCTAGGCACTACACTCAAAGACACCACAATTACCCAAGAAAGGCAATTGCTAAAACACGTATGCAGCATACGAGATAAAAGAGACAATTGTATGAACCTAAAATCCCCAAGCAATTTGCCAGGATTAATTATGATTATGGCACTCGATAGATGGCAACCCCTTAGAGTCAAATCGTTTGGCTATAGGTTGGTTGGATCATCTTACAATTCTAACCCCTCAGACCCGGCACAAGTATGGGTACCTAAAACTTAATTTCCTTGATTGCGGTTCAACGAGCAGTGAGTGCCAAGGAACCTGGTACATAGATAGTGGTCATTCCCGGACATATGACACAGAAATAAGAAAAATCTGTCAAAATTCAAGGAAGTTAAAGGAGCAAAAGTCATATTTGGAGGAAATGAAGCTCCTGGTGAAATAAGAGGCATTGGATCCATCAAGAGGAATGGACTAGAAATCACGATGTTGCATATGTTGAAGGACTCAACTTTAACCTGCTAAGCATCGATCAACTCGCGTGACAAGGGTTACAATGTTGGATTCAACATGGGTGTATGCCAAATCAAGGATATTGAATCAAATGAAGTTGTCTTTGCAAGGATGTAGACAGAAAGAATATGTATGTCGTGGATTGGTCAACCGCAACACCCAAAGACTGTCTACTAGCAAAAGAGCACAAATGAATCAAGTTGGTGGGCACAAAAAGCGAGTCACCTAAATTTCAAAACGATTAACAAGCTTGCAAGAAGTAATCTTGTGGAAGGACTTCCGACTCGGATACAAAAAGGAGAGTATATGTGATGCATGTCGAAGGGAAAACAAATCAAGTCATCATTCAAAGAAAAGACATGCCCATCTTCAACAAGAATATTGCATCGCTTCATATGGATCTATTTGGCCCAAGAGTACCAGCCAACATAAGTGGAAAGAAATACACCTTGGTGGTAGTAGATGACTACTCAAGATATACATGGACAATATTCATGTGTAAGAAGAAAGAAACTCTACAAAAACTACCACAAATGATGAAGAGGATTCAAAACGAGAAGAGTCAAACCATTATCAAAATAAGATCGGACAGGAACCGAGTTTGTCAATGGAATAATAACTCGATGTTGTATTGAGAATGGTATTGGTCATGAACTATCGGCAAAAGGACTCCACAAAAAGAGAATGGAGTTGCGAGAAGAAGGAATGGAACACTCAAAGAAGCGGCAAGGCCCACATGTTAGTCAAGGGGTTACCAAAAAGATTTTGGGCAAGCAACCAACACACGACTGCTACACTCAAAACAGATGTATGATAAACAGACAAAATGACAAAAGACTCCATATGAGATCCGGACTGGAAGAAAACCAAATGTTGCATATTTCGAGAATATTTGGATGTAAATGCTTCATCCACAACAATGGCAAAGATAATCTAAAGGCTTTTGATGCTAAAGCTGATGAAGGTATCTTCTTAGGATACTCAAATTTGAAAGCAAAGCCTACTGAGTACTTAACAAAAGGACTATGGTTGCGAAAGAATCCATTCATGTGGTATTCGATGAGCCAAATGTAAATGGAGAATACATTGAAGAGTCACCGATAAGTGAATCATCCAACCATAAAGAAGAGTCCCTTTGTCAAGCCAAGCCGGAATTATCAATTCGAGGAAGAAGATGAGATAGTCAATCTCAAAAAAACTGAAAATTTGCGGCTAAGTGATTACGAGAGAGAGCGACCACGCAACACAACACAAATTTAAAGTCGAAATCCACTAACTTACTCCAACCTCGATGTAAGATGGCCGAGAGACCATCCACGAAACTTGTCATTGGAGATATAAGAGAAGGTGTCAAAACAAGATCCATAACTCAACATGAAGCCATGTTCACATGCTTCATCTCGCAAAATAGAGCCCAAAGACGTGTCACAAGCATTGGGCGACACACATTGGATTCAAGCTATGCAAGAATAGTCAATCAGTTTGAAAGAAATAAAGTATGGGAATTAGTGCAAAGACCCATACATCAAAATGTCATTGGCACCAAATGGGTGTTCAGAAATAAGATGAACGAGGAAGGTTCTGTGGTAAGAAACAAAGCAAGGTTAGTAGCCAAAGGATATTGCCAAGAAGAAGGGATAGATTTTGATGAAACATTTGCCCCTGTAGCAAGATTGGAAGCTATAAGGATGTTTCTTGCCTATGCAACTCACAAGGATTTCATTGTATATCAGATGGATGTAAAAAGTGCATTCCTAAATGGTTTATTGGAAAAAGAAGTGTATGTTGAACAACCTCCGGGATTTGAGCGAGAAGACTCTTGGAGATAAGGTATACAAACTCAAGAAAGCTCTATATGGATTGAAACAGGCACCCGAGCATGGTATGATACTTTGTCACAATTCCTAACCGAAAATGGATTCACAAAAGGAAAAGTAGATAGAACACTTTTCGTTAATTCAAGACAAAAAGAGTATCTTTGCTTGTTCAAATATATGTGGATGACATCATTTTTGGATCCACAAACAAAGAGTCGTGTGTGAAAAGTTTTCAAACCTCATGCAAAGTAAATTTGAAATGAGCATGATGGGAGAGCGACATTCTTCCTTGGACTCCAAGTGAAACAACGAAGGATGGAACCTTCATAAGTCAAACAAAATACACCAGAGATTTAATGAAGAAGTTTGGTATGGAGCGAAGTCTTCGTAAAAATACCAATGAATACATCACAAAATGGACATGGATGCGGATGGCAAGCCCAGAGATCAAACAAGATACAAATGCACTTATTGGATCATTGCTCTATCTCACAAAGAAGCGTGCCGACATCACCTTTCTTTGTAGGAGTATGTGCAAGATTTCAATCTGCTCCAAAAGAGAGCCATATGACAAAGAAATAAGAGAATATTGAGATACTTGAAAGGAAGCCAAGAAGTAGGCTATGGTATCCAAAGGAAGGTGGATTCAAGCTAATTGGCTATTCGATTCGACTATCTTTGGATGCAGAGTGGATAGGAAGAGCACTTCGAGCACATGTTAAATGCTAGGAAACACAGTGATTTCTGGTTTAGCAAGAAGCAAAATTCAATAGCCACCTCTACAAATTGAGGCGGAATACATAGGCTGGCAAAACAAGTTGCCCAAGTCCTATGGATGAGACAAAGAAAGAGAGACTATGAAGTTGAAGAAAAAGAAATTCCAATCATGTGTGATAACACGAGTGCAATTGCCATTACTCAAAATCTGTGTTGCACTCAAGAACAAAGCATATCGATGTCGATATCACTTCATAAGAGATCATGTTGAAAAGAAGGACATCATCTTGGAATATATCTCAACCGATAAACAATTGGTGACATCTTCACAAAACCATTATGTGAATCAAGATTTGAAGAACTCAAGCATGAGTTGGGGATAATTGAGTGAGTTAACATTGAGAAGACTCAAAGAAAAGAAATGGAACACAAAAAGGGAAAAAGAGTCAACACGATAAATCACCAAGAATCACCAGATCGGAAAGACAATTTACTACACGTGTCGGTGATAGCAATTTGAGTCACCAAGAGAACTGTGAGAAGTAGAGTTAAATCGGCTAAGGGATAAGTTTGAGTCACTTATGAGCAAAGTGACAAAAACGCAATCGTTTTGACAAAGCGGGAATGTTTTAAGGAATACGTCGATAATGATGATGTGTACGACATAAAGCTGCACACCAAGCTTATGATTGGATATAAATGTTGCCGCATTAAATACGAGACATTAAATGATAAATATGCGTGCAAAATCTAAGCCGTTGATTTCGATCACATTTCAAAAATCACCCGCACGTCCTTTCATAAACCATACTTAAACCATTTCCGTCCGTTTCTCTCTCACACTACCAAAACTGTTCATCTCTTTCTCTGAAAAGCAAAGGCAAAAATTCTCTCGAAACCCTATCTATCTTCAAATCAATCTCTAAGTTTTTCTTTTATAAAATCCTGAAAAATGGCACCAACCTACGACTTTGTCAAATTAGGGAAGCAAATCCACACCGGGTCTACTGTGGATTTCGACGGAATGGTGAAACAGGGGTCCGACGACACCCTAGTGAAGAAAATCGCTGAAAATTGGAAACGTCCCGAGCCGAAACCGTTTCTCGACGTTAGAATATCCGATGACCTATGTGGAGGAGGTCGCACAATTCTCGTGAATGCCGAGATTCACGATGAAGGAATAAAGTCATCTGTTCACGGAAGCGGTGACTATCTCTCGCCAGGATTTGGTGAACATTGCTCACTACCGCCAGGGAGCATCGAGAGATTAACGGCCGATGTAAACCTGGTGATGCTTGGAAAGAAATAGCCAAGCCCGACTATCTTTGATAAAATAGTATACACAAAGAAACAAGAGATCCAAGGAGGATTATCACAAGTTGTTGGACATAGTTGCCAAATGTATTGACATCAAATTTGGCGGCTTTTGACCAATCACAAAGGCAAAGCCGATTGTAATGGCCGCAATCATCGCAGAAAAAGAAAATAAATCAAAATGGGCTGAGTTTGTCTCTAGCAGACTCGCCGAGAATGTAAGGAACAAATCCTTCAAGGAAGATGGCACATTTGGAGGATCCTAGGATATGGCCTAGTGATTGGCCGGTGATGGAGGTGAAAGGAGTCCCTCTTAGACATGGGAAGGCATTCCATGTTAACAACAGATGTTCGAGCAAACCTCTCTCGGCGCACGAAGAGAGCCTATGCCAAGAGAGCGACACGAGTGAGGGGGAATCACCGACCACAAGATACATTGTTTCCTCTCCACCCAAGAAGAAAGTCCCCTGCGCACTGCTAAGAAGATCGCCCCCTGCAGCCGTGTCTCCCGCCCTGCAGCAGCGGCCGAGAAGGACTCACAAATACCTTCTCCGATCGTCAAAAAGAGGAGAACCGAGAAGCCAAGATGGCCTGCTCCTCGAGAAAAGACACCAAAGACGCCCCCGCCGCCCAAGACTCGAGAGGACACCGTCTCTCTCGAACCAGAAATCCCTCAGTACAAACTAGGAGACGAAGAAGAATCATCAAGCACTCCGAGCTTGAGAAACCGGCCGAGTCGGCCACTCGGCTTGAGCGATCTGGGAGATAGCTGGAGGAGTAGTCTCCGGATGTAGTTGATGAAACAGCCAAGTCTGCTTTGAAGGCGATCAGCAGAGGCAACTCAAGACACACACGTAGTTCAAACAAAAACACAAGAAGAAATCGCTAGAGCGGATAGTGATGTGATGATCCTATCTCCACCTTACCCGGACATCCAAAATCGTCTGCGTGAGTGGAGAAATGGACGTTGAGTAAATCAAGGAACAGTTCCAACGGCTTTGAGTTTATAGAAGAAGAAGAGGAACTGTTAAACTTCCTTGGACTAACCACTTTGTCTCCAAAGATCGGATGAAGACAAGCGCACGACATCCTGCAGATCTTCAAGGACAAGGAGAAAGAAAAGCAAGCGAGAGAAAGCCGAGGCACGTGAGAAGGCAAGCATCCTGTCCTATCTCCTCGCACCCACGAACACACACATCCTCTCCTTGATGTCTTCTCCGATGTGATGATGAGGATCCTGAGAATGCTTTCGCCCGCCACGAAAGAGTTGCAAATGCAAAGCAAGCATTGCATGAGTCCGAGAATCCTTCACGAGCAAAGATCGATGGAGGGACCAAGAGAGTCCTCGAACACACGGAAATTGATCCAATGGGAGTGGTTCAAAGAAATCGCCATCATTGTTCTTGCCACCACTTCCCACTCACTCGGAAGAAGGCAATAAGGGACAATGGCGATAAAACGGGATAGTGGGGACCCCAACGAGCCAACCCCTATTGAAGGTGTTTTACCACCGCCCCAACTACCGAACA
The DNA here is from genome assembly GCA_016081115.2 of Rehmannia glutinosa. NCBI lineage: Eukaryota > Viridiplantae > Streptophyta > Magnoliopsida > Lamiales > Orobanchaceae > Rehmannia > Rehmannia glutinosa. Next base: position 72,941,272 of record CM071936.1, read on the forward strand.
TTCAATCGAAATAGCCGGGAGCTTGGAGACGAGTGACCCCATTCCAAGTCACTCGGCTAGTGCGCCACCGTGGGGAAACTCCCTCCACCGCAGCAAGGTCGGAGGATGTTTGCAGATGACTCCACAACGAATCAAGGAGTCAAGTAGAGAAAATACAAACACAAGAAGAACAAAGAAGTTGCCATCAACGAAGCTCGGGCGATTGAGACTGCCTCACCGAGGTGTCAACGCTCTCGAAGCTAATGACGCTGCCGATGCGATCGAGGCACGAGAAGGAACAACCCTGGGAGTTAACACTGCAGGCGATGAAAGTGCAATCCATGGGGTTGAGACTCCAATGGATGCCACCATAGAAGACCCTAAGACAACGTGACACGTCGAAAGGGAGGACCAAGGCCTCGCTCACGCGTTGAGACTGCGGGGAGGTAATGAAGGCCCACGGGAGGTTGAGACTTCCCGGGGTAAAGAAGTCAAGTATAGAACATCCCTCCCGCTATCATCGACCCATCCGAGAAGGAGATAAGCGCACTTCATGATTCCCGGGATAATCTGATGTAACCTTTCTCGGATCGGAAGCGAAGAAGAAGAAGCCGAGTCATCCCCCGTGACAGATCCAAAAGACTCACCATGGATGTTCCAAGCACGAGCAAGTCGATCCCAAGACTACTCGTCAAACATTTAATTTTGATGATGAGCCACCAATGGAAATCTCATCATCGTTCGATGACGCTCGATAAGGCCGAGGACCGATCTACTCAATTGGAAAAATCACCGAGACCAACGAAGTCTGTTGAGACAACCGAGGCTCGGCAAAGTCGGGTCCACTTCACAACAAAACCCAACAACCCGAGTCCACCGCGCAGCTCCTCAAGTCTGCAGCAGGTCGATTCTTAAAAGAACTTCACGCGCACCGCTCATCATCGAACAAATCCCGGTTGGCGGTGGTGAATCCTTTATAGAATCTTTTCCTTTTTCCCCGGAGGTACCCGACCTCCATGAAGAGTCGAGAAAACGAACGCGCACGCTATCACGCACCAGCTCCGTTTTTCCATCGTGCACCATTGTTCCAAATGATTATGATTTTGACGCCGCATGGCCATCACCGCAACTACGGAAGAATCACCAAGTCCGCGAAGTGTTCAAGGCATTATTCGGCGAGATTGAACGGATGGAGAGGCATCGAGCCTCTATGGACATGCGATCGACAACAGATGCAAATCTTATGGCGATTTAAGAGGCATAACAGAATCGGGAATGGTGGCAACAACAAAGAAACAATGCATGTGGAACAAGTTAGATACTTCAAGACATTGTTCAACAAGTCAGGTATGGAGAGTCGAAAATGCCGATGCAAAAACGAAGTTTGAGAGAACATATTGAGCACATGCATGAAGCTCACATTGCCGAGCTTAAGGCACATTGCGTGAGCAAAACAAGAGTGATCTACGCGTTTGGAAGAGACCATGAATACAAAATTCAGCCTTCTCATGGCCGAGATGAAGCCGATTTCAAAGAGTCCAACGCTACTCGATCCGAATTCCGTGTTGCATACTCTGCAGCGGACTCAAGACAAACTCTACCATCGCAGGCTAGACTTCCCGCTTGCAAGTCTGTTTCAGCGTTCCTCTCTCCTTTGATGATGCCAAAAAGGAGAAGAGGAATACCTAAAGGCGCAGGCGGAAGCATTGCGAAGGAAAAGTCACCGAGGAAGTGTTGAAACAAAGAAAAGGAAAGCTTGTTGAGGGGAAGGATCGACGATGTGACCTTGATGATTGCACAAACCCCCAACAACAAGTCCTCACACAAATGACATTATCGCCAGACTCCTGTGACTCTGCCACTCCAACACTCTGCTATATCTATGGCCGAAAAGAGAAAACAATTGAAGCGAGGGATGAAGGAAGTGGAAGGAAGAATGGATGCCCGGTTATGAACATCTTGAAGGAACATGGAGGCATTCCAAGAGAGCAGAGACACTTATGCCATTTCGGATGTCGGACGAGCCACGATCGTTGATGAATTTAAAACGCCGCATCCGGGATACTTTGCAAAAATGTCTATGGCTCAAGCTTGGGACTTGTCTTTGGGAAAAGGGTCTCACGCTATGTGAAGAAGGCGACGGCGGCAAGTGACTACCTAAGATCACTCTGCTGGTCACTCGGCTAGAAAGAAGAAGACCCCAAGACAAAGATATCGCCCGGTAGGTAGAGGAAGCGATGGTGGAGGAAGAAGCTTGACCTAGGCCTCCGCCCAAAAACATTGAATACGTGGATCCAGGAAAGAAAGGAGGGATCTCTTTGGGCTGGGCTTGACCAAGTAGCAAATTTGCAAGTGGCTAAAAGCAACGCCGAGTATGCAAAAAGAATAGAAGAAGAAAACAAGAGACAAACTCAGCTATGGGAGGAAAGACAGAAAAAGAATAAGAAGAGATGAAGCTGCCGAAGGCATATGAAAAGAAAAAGAAGGCGGTGACGACGAAAAAAAAGAGAAGAAGAGAAGAAGATCTTGAACAAGATGAAAGAAGGAGACAAATGAAGGAGATGAAGTGTTCTTTGTCCACCCCTTCGTGTATTTTATTATGTAAATACATACAATGTAAGTCTTCTTCAAATTAAGCTATAAATTCTATATTTTTTAACGTGTAGACAAATATGTGCTTTGATACACCTTGTAAACATTGATTGTGTAAAAGAACAAGAATGTTATGATCAATAAAAGGATTGATTCTCGCATACATTCTATGTCAATACACTATCTCGTATGTATCTTTCTTTGTTTGCATTTTTGAATGGTTTAAGTTTTGGCATCATCAAAAAGGGGGAAATTGTTAGGAAATTTATTGTTTAGATTTTGATGAATGCCATGTAAAACTTAGAATAGAAAGTTGGCACCCCAATTCTTGTTGTAAAATGCATTGTAATAATTAGAGTCGCCAAGCCGAGTTAAGTCGGCCTACGACCTAACATGCAAGAAGACAATCAAGACTAGAAGGAAGACTCATTGCGAGACAGTTGAGTATGACAAAGAAGAGTAGACGGAACTCTATCAAGAAGCGGTGAGATGGTGAGTGGAGTATCGATCAAGTCCACTCGAGAAAAGCCAAGTCTCACGTTGAAGTGACAAGAAGAGTCATCCAATGATTGGAAGCGACTTTAAGTCACCTGGGAAAGCAAAGAAATGCAAACAAGTCGAGATAATCAGAAAAGATCCGTTGCACAAAAATCAAGAGAATTATCAAACAAGTAATATCTTCATACCACCTTTCTCGAGTGCTCGGTCCCAAAAGCGTGCAAATGGAATGAACCAATGGGAAGCACTACACCGTATCGAACTCCGAAAAGGTGAAAGAACAATTCATACGAGGAAATGGCAATTCCAAGGATCGCAACAAGACAAGCCAACGATCGCAAGTGACTTTAAAAAAAAGTCTATCTCTTCAACGGGCAAATTTTTGAAAGATCACTATAAAAGGCTGAGGAGTTTAATTGAGAATAAGAGAGAAGATACAAGTGACACAAGAGATAGATCCAACTAAAAACGTTCAAGCAATTATTAGAAAATCAAATATTCTCAATCCCCAAGCCTACACTACGAAGAACATCAATCCAACACTCACCGTGAAGGAAAGATAACTTCAATCGCTTGAAGAGGAAAATACGAAAACAAGGGGTCTACATTCCACGAAGGATTGTAGGAAGGTTCAAGGTCGAACCAAGTCTTAAGCTTTTGGAGGGCTTCGTGATCAAATCCAAAGAGCTTGAGCAAGTGAGTCAGTAGCAAGGCAAATACTGCCTGTGAAGAAGCCGAGTCGTCACGAGAAGCCACAGTGATCAAGGCGTCTCAGATCGAGTCCCAAAGGATCAAGTCACCGTGTGATCAAGACTTGTATCCGGACTGTTACCACTTTGTATTCGATCATTACCTAGTGGATTCCTCCAGGGAGTTAGAGAAGAGAGGAGAAGAATTACCCCATCTTCGAACCTCTATAAAAATTTCATTGTGTCATTTACATTTCAAAGACTTTAATTCCTGCATTTTTAACTCGCTTATATCTGGCGATAAATTTGCTATCCACTTGATAATTTAAGTACTAAACCAAGCACTAAATTCTTGCTTAATCAAACTTAAGGGTGTTAAGTCTTCCGAAAAAACAAAACCACAAATTGAGTTAACTTAGAGCCAACAGTGAGTTATTCCATCAACAACTCGCCTGAGTCTCGTTGAGAGACTAACTCTACTTGATTGACTAAATTGACTGTCCATCAAGGACACAAACTGTGTAGTATCAACTCAGTATATTTAAAAGGACTAAATCGAAAATTTGGTAAGGTTTATTCAACCCCCCCCTTCTAAACCTTACACTTACACCCCTTGGGACCTACAAATATATACTTGTTGCTGTTGACTACGTGTCTCGATGGGTTGAGGCAATCCCCATGAGGACTTGTGATGCTAACACTGCCATCAACTTTGTGCAGGAAAATATTTTAAGCAGGTTTGGATTCCCGAGAGCTATCATTAGCAATGGGGGAAAACAGTTTTGCAACAAATTATTCGAAAAACTGATGAAGAAAATGGCATCACACATAAGGTAGCTACAGTTTATCCCTCAAACTTGCGGGCAAGTGGAAACCACCAACAAACAAATAAAGGGGATTTTTGAGAAGACAGTAAACCCTACAAGGAAGACTGGGCTACCAAGTTAAATGATGCGCTCTGGGCATATAGAACAGCTAATAGAACAATTTTGGGAATGAGCCCCTATAGAGTAGTTTTCGGGAAAGCGTGTCATTTACCAGTTGAAGTGGAGCACAAGGCATATTGGGCTATCAAAGCAACAAATTTCGATTTGGACAAAGCATGAGTCGAAAAAAGTTGCAATTGTCTGAACTTGACGATCTTCGCAATGACGCATATGAAAATACGTGAATATATAAAGATAAAGTCAAACGGTTGCACGATAAAAGAATTATCTATAAAAATCTTGAACTAGGAATGAAGGTCCCTTTATTTAACTCACGGCTGCAGTTATTCCCAGGGAAATTAAAATCAAGATGGAGCAGGCCATTTGATATCGAAGAGGTATACCCTTATGGAACGGTGAAATTACTTAATCCAAGGACGCATGAATCATTCAAGATGAATGGCCATCGGGTTAAGCCATACTTCGAAGAGGTATGTCGAGCTGAAGGAATCGAGAGCATAAGGCTCAAAGAGGTCACTTAAGACCGTACTCAGGTATCGTCAAGCTAAGACATTAAATAAGCGCTTATTGGGAGGCAACCCAATTTTTTTTCCTGTTATATATTTTTTGTTTTTCTCTTTTTATTTTCTCGACTAACCGTATCTAATGGTTTGATTGAGTTTTATCTTTTTATAAGTATATATAAAATAGTTATTAAAATTAAAAGAAAATATAAAAAATATAAAAAAATTTGCAGGTCAGGTGCAGGCGCGCGGGGGCGCGCGTGGTACGCTAGGCGTGCGGTCGCGCGCGAGAGACAGACAACAGACCTTAAATCGCGAATTGGGATTTTTTAACCTTATTTTCATACCCAATTGAAAGTTCCTCTCCCCCTCTCCAAATTCTCTCTACCAAATCATTAAATTTCACCATCAAAATCACATTCCACTCTGATTACTCAACTCTACTCGAAAAATCATGAATAGAAGGACCAAAATGGCTCAAAATCAACAACCTAGAGTGCAAGAAGATGACCCGATGATTTCGATGGATTTAGCCGAGCAATTCAATACCCCTTTTCCGATTTATTCCGAGGAGGAGGGCCAAAGGTACACTAACCTACTCTCTCGCGAGGTACCTCCGTCTACCTTCTTATCTATAGATACATTGCAAGAATTTGGGTTGGTTGATGAATTTATGAGATTTGTCAATTTTTTGGATGGAAAATATTTGCCCCACTTACTTCTAGGGTATTGATTGAGTTGGTACTGCAGTTTTATACGACATTGCATTTTTTGGATTCACATCTTACAGATTTTACATGTCGTTTGTTTGGGGAGAAATGTGAAGTAAATTTTAGAGTAATAAAATTCGTTTTTGGGCTATCTAGGCATGGTATTCGGGCAGTGCCCAATTCATTTACCCCAGCTGAATTTTGGCCAGAATTGATGGGTTATAATAACTTTTCTACAAAGGGAACCCCAAAATGGTTTTATTACAGATCCTGCCTTTATACTTATTGCACAAATTCATTACTCATTGTGTTTTTGGAAAAGATGAGAGTAGTCGGGTGACTACCCCAGAATTGTTCTTTATATGGTGCTATTGTCATAACACCAAAATTTACACTACGACATTCATTTTCGACACTTTCTACCGCAACCTTCAGAACCGTAAGCATAATGGGTTTGGGACACCTAATTTTCCAACTAGCTATTCATTTCAACGTGGTCGCCGATCATCTCGACCACCTTGTTGAAATTCTATGTGGGCCCTTGAACACGATTTTGCTAAAAAATACGGATTTTCTAACAAAAGAAGGCACCTTAAAGGACCTCGCCTTCCGGAAATATTTTCGTAGTGATATATGGAACCCAATAGGTATTCTACCATGCCGATAGGAGCCAGCGGGGGAGCAGTTGAGACATATGGGCGAAGAGACAATATTCATCCTCCACACGAGGGGTTACAACCGCGAGTTGATCCATTTACAGTCGGTCCCTCCACTAGCACCAGTCAGGGCCCTACCACCGTTGGGAGGCCATTATGGGACGCCTCGATGTTATGCAGAGCCACTTTGACCATTTTCAGCATCAAATGACCGGGCTCCATGAACTTATGCAAAACATGAACACGCGGGTCGAGTCCATTGACACTCGAGTGCAAAACATTGAACAGAACTGGGTGAACATATCTTTCTCGCCATTCCCGTCTCCACCACCTTCAGATACACAACAGTGAAACTTTTAGAGTTTGTTTTTTTTTCTTTTATTTTCTTTTATGTGTGTTGCATGCGTATTAGTGTGTTTCCATTCCTTGTTGTCATTAATATAGCTTTAGTGTTTCTATTTTGGTATTGTGCTTCCCTCCACATATGTGTTTTGCAGAATTATAGGCGGATGTAACTATGGTGCCATTATTCAATCATCGCATTTTCAGAGATGTATCTTTTTTCCTTCTCTTTTACTTTTACGCATTGAGGTCATTGTGTGATGTAAGTGTGGGGGGAACAATTAGTCGCTGTAAGAATTAGGTGATTGCTTATGGTTAGTTTTTAACTTGCCTATTGATTATCCCAAGTTTAATAAGGATGTTGTTTAGTCAACTTGAAATAGATGTATTAATTTGAGTTTCAAATATGAAATGACTTTGTGAACTTGATACGTAGGATTTGACTAAGTCGTGAATTAGCCTCTGCGGTGAACGAATGAGGTGACGGTTAAATAATAGTCCGAGTTGTGGGGCTTGAATTACGAGATTTCATTGATGTAAATTAAGTTAAAACCCTGTTTTGATTTGTGTGTATACAAAATTGCTAGCCTTGGGGGGAAAAAGCATTATATAGCTAAAAAACGCATGATAGATCTATATATAAAAAAATAAATGGAACAATCGAGATTATACTCTGCTGGTTGAGCTGCTTAGTAACTAGGAGCATTCATGAGCCCCATGTTTGACTTTTACGTAAAACGACAACTCAAACATGAGTATGTGAAACCACCGTAGGAGCCTTTGCAAAACATCCAAAGTTTATACCTAGTGGAATAATATCTCGGGAGTTCTAGCAAAAAAAATATATATACATGGCTAGTGATTGCGTGATTGGTTGTGTGAGTAAAAAGGTTGCAACTTTTGACACAAATTTGAAATTTAGTAAGGAAGGCCAAACACTTTGATTAATGTTTCATTTGAGCCGAGTGAGTTTATTGTGAAGATTGGGGATCGATGAGGAAATCTGAGGTAGATAGAACATGGTGTTATGGATTAATTGATTCTCAAATTGGACATAATATTTCTTGTTGGGTTTATTGACATTATTATTTGCTTGAGGACAAGCAAAAGGCTAAGTGTAGGGGAGTTGTTTTGCATATTTTTTAGTATAATTTTGTGTGTTTCTTGTCTTATTTTGTATGTGATTATGCATATTTACATAGCTTTAAGTATTGGATATAGTGTCGAGTGTTACGTAGGGTGTTTTTGTTATTTTTATAGGCTATGATGAAAAGAGGCTCGAAAACGGATGAAAAATGAAGAAAACGGGCACAAAGACAAACATCAGCCGGCATTAAGGGCGCCCGCTGGTAGGCCTCAGGCGCGCGCGGTGTCATGCTGAACACGAAATTTCTGATGTTTTCCCAATTTTTGGCTCTTCCACCTTGTTTAGGACTCTAGGCTTATAAATAGGACTTGGAGAGCCTCTATTTTCAACACACCTTCATTCTTAGCACTTCTAGACTTTATGTTTTGGTATTTTTCTCTTCCATTCAATATTGGGATTGCTTGGGTTCTTCCCCTTGAAGTTATTTTGCTTCTTAATCAAAGAGTGATATTTCTTCATCTCTTTTGTCTGATTTCAATTATTGGGTGATTATTACTGTTGCATGATTATGTTTATGATTGTTTTCATTACTTCAATTGAGATTATGATCTCATCCCCAAGCATGAACTAATTTCCTTGCTCTAGGATTAGTATGATTTGATTCAAACAAACAAGCATGAGTATCGATTAATTGATTTGCTTTCCTAAATAAATTGCTTTATCTAATAATTGGTTGTCTGATCAACTTTTGATTGTTTTGGGGGAATAATTGAGATCGAGAGAAGATATTATTCCTGGACTAAATTTATTCAGGGGGTTAGATATGAATTAGAGATGTATTATCTAACCATGGGGTTAATGAAAATAGAAAATTATGTTGGGATAGTCTTAATCTGTGAATACGTGAGTTACCAGATCTAGGCCTAGTTTTTACATGTTTGTTATATTTGTTAACTTCATGATCAATTAATTGATATTCTGCTTGCAAGTTTGATGAGATGACTCTGAAATCCAATACTTTCATTCATATATTTTTCTCAAAGTTTATCCGTGTTCAGTTTAATTATTGTCTTTTTATTTATTTTTCTTTATTTATTTAAAAATCACAAATCTTGATAGGGTGTTTAGGATTTTATTTCTGTTATTTGTGAAACATAATAATTATTTGCCGGCTAAGTCTTTCTTGAGAGACGACTTGTGGTCAACTTGCTACCCTACAATTGATCTCGTTCTCTTGCGAGGATTGTTAGACTTTTATAGGTGTTTAGCGGTCGAACAGCCCCGATGGGCGATATTGACATATGGTGCATCATATGGAGATAATTTAAACTATTGGCGGTAAAACAAAAAATATCCTCGTAAAATAGATGTTACATAGCCTCCAAAAGCGGCTCCATAAATACATGCCTTGAAAAAAATATAAAAAAATGCATATTTTCAAGGCCTACTACATCAATCTAGAAAAAGTAAAAAAAATGAGGATACCGAATTACCACCATTGTTAAAAATTAACTCCCACAAATAATATTAATACAAAACAGTAAACATTCACATATAAATGAGCTCCCGTATGTCAATGTCCATTCATTCCCGACACATGATAATTCACATCACATCAACAAAATTAATTGCAACATAAACAAATTGCATACACATAAGCAATTAATAAAATATGCAACTCATAAATTAATAATCACAAATATTTTTGCTTGCACCTCAATGCACAAAAAATATAAAAAAAATTACGCACCTTACGCGAAAAATATATTTTCTATGCACAAATGTGCAAAAATAATTTTTGCATGCATCACAGTGCACCAAAAAAATATTTATCTGTTGCAAGCATCTTAATGCGCAAAAATAATTTTTCTTTCATGCACCTAATGCGAAAAAAAATACCATTGCTACATATGTGCAAAAAATAATTCTTCATGCATCACATTGCATAATAATAATTAGCCAATATTTATTTTCGCAAGCACTAAATTATTTATTTTCGCAAGCACTAAATTACACAAAATATTCGACATGCATTAATACTATAACAAGAAAAAATACACAAAAAATAATTTTGCAAGCATCCCAACGCGCAAAAAATAACTTTCATATACATCAAATAATTTCTAAATCAGTGAAAAAGGTTACAATGCATCAGCGCCACAATCTACAACAAAATTAGTAGGTAGCCTAATGGCAAACATGGTCACTAATCCATAAAATGTCAAGGGTTCAATTCGTTTGGAAAACATTAACCATCATTTTTTTTATAAAGATAAAGTTGTGCCACACATCAGCTAGGCTCCCATGTGGCTTGCCATAAGTCGCCACATCAGCGCCTGAGGTCGCCACATCGCACCAAGACACCAGACCGCCACCTCAACTAATTGTTCTTTGTGTGGCGCCACATCGCGCCACATCGCCCCATGTCGCCTATTTGTGCTTCTATTGTGCACCACACAATTCTAATTGTATTCACACTAAATCATCCAACAAAAGACACATGGCAAATCCTTTTTTTAATGTGAAAAACGCGGACTCACACGTTCAAGGGTTCAATTCGTTTGGAAAACATTAACCATCATTTTTTTTATAAAGATAAAGTTGTCTCTCACATCAGCTAGGCTCCCATGTGGCTTGCCATAAGTCGCCACATCAGCACCAGCACCAGCACCGCCACCTCAACTAATTGTTGCTGTGTGGCAGCCACATATGCGCCACATCAGCGCCCATGTCAGCTATTTGTGCTTCTATTGTGCACCACACAATTCTAATTGTATTCACACTAAATCATCCAACAAAAGACACATGGCAAATCCTTTTTTTTAATGAGAAAAACGCGGACTCACACGTTCAAAAGGGTGTGCGTGAGCGTCAAGGCGATGATGTACACTATTTCTTTTAACTATATTCACATTTCTTGTTTTAAATCCGTTTTTCATGCATAATATATCAAATTAATCGTCTTTTCGAGATCTTCAATTTGACACCAATATTTCATATGTAAAAAGGGAAAAAATAGGTTCGAAATTTTATAATAAAAAATCAAATAACGTATATCATTAAACTCAAGCACATCAAATAGGCGAGAATAGGGATGACAATGGGTAGGGTACCCACTAATTTAAGGTTATCCATACCCGAACCCTATAATATTTATACTACCCGTACCCATCCCAAACCCGATTAGAAAACTATATATATTACCCGTATCCATTCCAAATCCATTTCACGATACCCACATAATACCCGTACCCGCCTAAAGCCCATTTATTTCATATAAAAACTTATAATTATATGAATATTTAGATAACGATTAAATGCACACCCTACCAAAAACTAATTATTATACAAGAAAATGCTAATATGTTAAATTCTTAATAAGTATAACAATTAACCATCTTAATTTTACAAGTCACTACATGCTATCATCATTCATAAATTAAATCAAAAGCATCACATAAATACCAATGTAATCAATACATTCCTTAAAACTGTAGAATCAACATTAGTACATCACTTAATTATAAACTACACCATCAGACATGTAGTTTTATCAAGCTTGGCAAAGATAAAACAGAGTTGATATGATCACAGATTCAAAATAAATAACAACTTTATATCTTCTTTGTACAAAAAAAAATTATGTGTGGATTCTATGAAGAAATGTATTTGTGAGATGAAAAAAATAAATTGAAGTTATTAAGGATTAAATGGGTTTGGGTAGTGGTGGGTATCTGAGGGGTAAATTCATACCCTACCCGTATATAAATGGGTAGTAATTTATCATCCCATATCCGTCCCAAATTAAAAAAAAGACTATCTATAACCATCCCATTAGGGTCTGAGCGGGTGGGTACCCGTGTCTACCCGTCCCACTGCCATCCCTAGGCGAGAACAAACCCTAATAGCTCTAATACCACTGTTAGCAAATATGGGCTAAAACATAAATCACATGTTTGCACATATAAAGTGGATTGAGTAGGGGTGGCAAATCGTGTTATCGTGTCATGTTTCGTGTTGACACGATAACGACACGACATGATAAGGACACACACGAACACGACACGATAAGGATCTGCTCCGACACAAATACGAAAAATTTTCGTGTCGACATGACACGATACGATAGTGACACGATAAGTCAAAAAGAAAAAGAAAATGATTTATATGTTAATAAACGATAACAAATTACACGACATTACACGACAATACACGATACAAACATACAAAATATCAGGTTATCGTGTCACTAACAGGTAAATGTGTCATTATCGTGTTCGTGCCATGTCACTATCGTGTTACTAGCAGGTAAACGTGTCATTATCATGTCCTTATCGTGTTCTTGTTGTGTCATTATCGTGTCACTATCGTGTTCGTGTCCTTATCGTATAAACACATAAAAACACGAACCCGACACGAAATTTTCGTGTCCTTATCATGTTGATACGATAAGGACACGAACACGATAAGGCTAAACACTAACCCGTTATTTTTGTATCGTTTTCATCGCGCTATCGTGTCGTGTCAAAAATTGTCACCCCTAGGATTGAGTGGTTCGAGTGTACCTATTTGCAGCGGAACTGTCAATCCACGAAGCCAGGATTGAGCCCGTGTACAAGCCTCCTTTTAATCCATGATTAAGCTATCTACAAGTGTCATAACCCGAAACTTTATATTTTAATTATCATAACTATTACATATATATTGTATAATACTTATTTATTATATATATATAGATACACATGTGATGAAGTGGTGTGAGATTCTTATATATACAACATGTGGGTTGGTAAATTAAAATATATATGTGTATGTTGTGTTTAGTCCTCATCTGCCCATAACCGACTCAACCAAATGGATAAGATGTATATGCGTGTGTGTTTGATTACTAATAATCTAATTTGGCATATAAACATAGTTTAGTTGGATATAAAATTAATACATGTATATCTTATTTATCCCACCGCCTCAGCCATACTATTAGATAAACACAAAAACTTACGTGAGGCCGTCTCACGGATCTAGTTCCGTGAGACGGAGCTCCATTTAGTGAAACCGACCCGCCAACCCACCCGCTGACTACCCGCCCCAGTCAACCCACCCGCCCCAGTCAGACCTACCAATCCCATTTGTGAAAAACACTCTGAGACCCGCTATTTTCCCTCCATCCCAATTCCAAACCCTTTCTCTCATCCCTGTTTCATATCTCTCGCTCGAGCTCACGATTTTCTCCTCGATTTCCGCTCGGTTCGCTAGGTTTTCTTGCGCGATTCCTCAATTTGTCAACTGGTAAGTCATCTTTTTCGTTTTTCTTCAATTTTTATGGTTTTTTCTCCCTTTTTTCTTCAGTTTTTAGTTCAACTTTTCTTGCGATTTGTTAACCGTGTAGTTTCTACCCTTTTTCTTCGTTTTTTTCCCATTTTTTGTTCAGTTTTCAGAGTTTTTATGTTCTCATTTTATCTAGGGTTGGCGTTCAGGGGTTGGTTTGGTGTACAGAGGGTGGTGTTGTTGTTCAGTTTTTTCCATTTTTCTTCATTTTTCTCCGTTTTTGTTCGATTTTCGATTCTTTCTTGTGTTGGGGTTGTTATGTTCTCGATTTTGTTTAGGGTTTATGAGTTTTTTATGCGAAATTCATTTTAGTGTTCATAAAGTAGTCATGTTAATTTCTTCTTATTAGATTTATATATTTTCAGTATTTTAATCTGTTTTTTTTTATATTTTTAATCCTAAAACACCTCGTACTCGTATGCCGATTGTCCCGGAAACAGGGTATTACAAAATGAAGGCACGCAAGATGGTTTCTCCTATAAAAAAGAAACTCGCGCCGAGAAATGAAAAAAGATATTCCCGAAAAAAGGAAAGCTAAGGAAAATGAAAATATTCAAGCAAAAGATTCAAAGCCTATTCCAAAGAAGAGAAAAGTACCACAAAAGGCTGAAAAAGTAGAGGAAGATAAAACTAGGTATAGTCACTGTTTAATGCACGATTATATTGTGTTGTTTTGATGTTTCTGTGTTAATTTATTTGATTGTATTTACTGTTGCAGTGGAGATGATATGAATAGCTCTGATGTGGAGGTAACCGTAGAGAAAAGGCGAAAAGCCAGGTAACATATGCTTTCATATAGGAGTATCACTTTTCATATGAAAAGTATCACTTTTTGTGTTGAAAGTATCATTTTCTGTGTTAAAAGTATCACATAACCGAGTATCACTTTTAACATATTTTTTGTGTTATGGAAATACTTTCATATAGAAGTATCACTTTCTGTGATAAAAGTATCACTTTTTATGTTTAAAGTATCACTTTTCCTGTTAAAAGTATCACATAACTGAGTATCACTTTTAACATACTTTTATATAGAAGTATCAGTTTATGTGTTAAAAGTATTATTTTATGTGTTAAAAGTATCACTTTATGTATCAAAAGTATCACTTTTCCTGTTAAAAGTATCACTTAACTGAGTATCACTTTTAACATACTTTCATATAGAAGTATCACTTTATGTGTTAAAAGTATCACTTTATGTGTTAAAAGTATCACTTTTTTGTATTAAAAGTATCACTTTTCATATCAGTTTGCATGTTAATGCTATTAAAAGTGTCACTCTTTATGTGTTGCAGAGACTTTATCAGCCAATGTAAACCCCAAGATTTATGTGAGTTTCTGAAAAATTTGATTGATCAACAAAATGTTGATGTTGTCAGTATAGGATTTGGTGGTTTGTTGAGTCTTCATATCGATTCAGCATTCCCTATGGGTATTGTTAAAAATCTGGTAAAGAATTTTAATGGTACCAGTCGGATGTTGAAGTTCGACAATGCGAGTTTTGTTGTCACATCAGATGACATATGTGATTTCTATTGCCCAATAAAGTTGGGAATGATGTTCTGGAATTGGATCGGGGAGAGTATATTCTGTTGAGTCGTGAGTTGAAGGAGAAGTACGACATCGACGCGGATTGTTTGGTTTACAAGGTTAAGAATGTGATTGAGAGTAGGTTGGTGGATGGCAGTGATGATTTTAAGCGCCTTTTTGTTATTTACTGATTGTCTTCTTTTTTGACTCCGAGGACGAATCGGAAAGTTGACTTGCATGCGATTAGATCAGTCATCGATGTGGAGAAAATAGGGGACTATGACTGGTGTTCGTATGTTTTGAAAAAGCTGTGCACATGGGTGGACAAATACAATAGGAATCCCAGAGCTAAATACATCAATGGGTGTGTTTTGGTCTTATTGTTTTTGTATTTCCATAGATTGAAGTGGTAGGGAAACGCTGAACCATCCACACTACCACTGATATCTCACCGGACCCCGATAAGTCGAGGAAAAGAATAAAGCAAGAAAGCTCTATTCTTTGTGCTAGGGGCGGGTGAATGGGTAATGATACATATACCCGTTAGCTCGAGGAATAAATGCACGGTTGAGAAAGAGGCGGTTGGGAAAAATGAGACAGTGGAAAAACAGTAATGAGAAAGAGAAGGTTGGGAAAAATGCATACGAAGAGGGGACGAACAAGAAGATGTTCAAGTTGGTGATGATGAATATATAAATTTGAAACTACCAAAGGGGAAGGAGCTCGACGATGACGAGTTGGACAAGCTGGCTAGGGATGTAAGTTCATTTAAAATATCAGTTTTTACTTGAAGGGAAGAGTATCCCTTTTTACTTGAAAAGTATCACTTTTCACTTGAAAAGTATTACTGATCACTGTAATACTTGGAAGTGAAAAGTATCACTTTTCATGTGAAAAGTATCACTTTTCACTTGAAAAGTATTACTAATCAGTGTAATACTAGGAAGTGAAAAGTATCACTTTTCACGTGAAAAGTATCACTTTTCACTTGAAAAGTATTATTAATCAGTGTAACACTTGGAAGTGAAAAGTATCATTTTTCATGTGAAAAGTATCACTTTTCAATTGAAAAGTATTACTAATCAGTGTAATACTAGGAAGTGAAAAGTATCACTTTTCATGTGAAAAGTATCACTTTTCACTTGAAAAGTATTATTAATCAGTGTAATACTTGGAAGTGAAAAGTATCATTTTTCATGTGAAAAGTATCACTTTTCAATTGAAAAGTATTACTAATCAGTGTAATATTAGGAAGTGAAAAGTATCAGTTTTTCATGTCAAATATTAACATATTTCTTCTTATTTTTGTAGAATGTTCACAAAGCTTTTTTGATGTGCAAGAGAAATTTTAATCTTGTTACACAATTCCATATGAACGAGTTCAGAAAATTGAAAAATGAGATGACACAAGAAAAGCAAGAGAAAAAAGATACAATTTCATCTCCGCACTCATCAATCTCTGAAAGCCAGTTCTTCTCAGACTCGAAGATGCACGAGCTGATTGATAAAGTTGTTGAAAACTTTAAATTGATGAAGAATTTGGCAGCTCAAATGCCAAATTTTGAGCTCCTTACCCAAAGGCCAGTTCTGAAAAAGCTGGCGAAGAAGAGAAAGATTCAAGCAAACAAATGGGGGAAGAATTTGGTGAAGAAGGTGGTGAAGAAGCCGGCGAAGAAGTTGGGAATGAAGAAGCATGAGAGGATGCTAAAATTCTGGACGAACCATGGCCTATTGATCCAAAGGCTGAATTCAAGTCCACTTTCATGAAAAAACACAAGAGCAGCCTCAAATTCTTGCGCAGGAAGGAGCAAGATATTATTGATTATTGCTTTTTCAATCACAAAACAATTATCGAGTAAGTAAATTGTTTTTATAATTTACCTTTAATTTCCTGTTCAAATCCATTTTCTTGTTGTATTAATTTTTTTTGATTTTCAGTTCAAACGCTTTTGCACATGCTGGAGGTTTTTATATTGCATTTAATGATGGCATCATGACATTGCATGATTCAATGATGATCCACATAAGCATCATAGGCACATGGGCTATGTTGCTTAACAAAAGACCAGCAACGAACTGCTTTTACTTCCATGCTCAACATTCTGTAAGTTTTATTTAAAAGTGTCATTTTATGCTTTATAAGTATTAATTTTAATCTTAAAAGTATCACACTTGTGCAACAGATCTACCTTGAAAATATTTTGAGAGATAAAGGGCAGGATAATAGTAAAAATTTGAGAGATTGCTGGAATCATTGGATGTCAAGTGGAAACAGCTGAGACCTCAGCACCGTGGATTTCGTAAGATTATCTCTCAAGTTTTGCTTTGGAATTTAGCTTTTCTTCTTATAAAATGCAGATTTTTGTCCTGATTTTCTTGTTAAAAATGCAGATTTTTGTGCCAATTTGCTACAAGCAACATTATATCTGTGTTGTCATCAACTTTGTTGATGCAAAAGTGCAATATCTGGATAATTTGGTGCATAATGAAAATGTTTCTCCTGACTATATTAGTCTAGCAAAATTGGTGGTAAATTATTTAGTTGATGTTATTATTGATGTTAGTTTTCATGTTATTATTTGTAATACACTTGAAGTGAAAAGTATCACTTTTTAAGTGAAAAGTATCACTTTTCATATGAAAAGTATCACTTTTCACTTGAAAAGTATTACTCATTATTTGTAATACGTTGAAGTGAAAAGTATCACTTTTTAAGTGAAAAATATCACTTTTCACTTGAAAAGTATTACTCATTATTTGTAATACTTTGAAGTAAAAAGTATCACTTTTTATGTGAAAAGTATCACTTTTCATATGAGAAGTATCACTTTTCAAGTGAAAAGTATTACTCATTATTTTTAATACTTTGAAGTGAAAAGTATCTCTCAGTAATGTGATTTCTCTTTTTTAATTTTCAGCAAAGAGAAATGAGCATTTTCTTGAAGGAGAAAAACCACCCTAAGGCGGATGATGTTGCAAAATATGAATTTGATAATGTCAAATTTCCATGGCAAAGAAAAATAGCCAACATTGACTGTGGTGTTTTCCTAATGCACCACATGGAAAATTTCTAGGGGCTTGTTTACTCAGAATCGGATTTGCGTAAGGTATGAATGTTTTTGCAAATTAGATTAGATTAAATTTCTTTGTTTTATCTTGTTTTTATTTATTTTACCTTTGTTTTATCTTGTTTTTATTGAAGGTTGGTGAACGACGCAAATTAAGGGCTTCTTATTGCGCAAAGATTGTTCTCAGCCGGTGGAATGAATTAAGAGTGCAAGTTGAGAAGGAAGCAATTGAATTTATAAATCAAACAAGTTGATTGATGTATGTATATGGCTCGTTATAGAATGAAAGAGAAGAATTGTTTCTAATTTTTATGCATGTATAAATTAGTTTGGTGCAAGTTACATTGATAGGTATTGAATAGTTTTTTGGTTGTATGATTTGCTGGGAAGATGACAGAAAGTTGTTTTCACATTCTGTAAGTTGGTGTGGTTGTGAATAAGCACATTTGAAATGTTCGAGCATTAACAAAAAGTATCATGTCATGATGTATAGCCTCCAGTTGGAAAAGTATCACTTCTTGTTACAAAAGTATCACTTTCTATTAAAAAAAGTATCGTTTTTTGGGTTAAAAGTATCACTTTTGTTAAAAAAGTATCATGCCAAGATGTATAGCTTTCAATTGGAAAAGTGTCACCTTTTGGGTTAAAAGTATCATTTATTGTTAAAAAAGTTTAATCTCATTAAAGTATAGCTTTCAATCGAGTATCACCTTTTGGGTTAAAAGTATCACTCTTTGTTACAAAAGTATCGTTTTTTTGGGTTAAAAGTATCATTTAGCGTTAAAAAAGTATCATCTCATTAAAGTATAGCTTTCCATTAGAAAAGTATCACCTTTTGGGTTAAAAGTATCACTTTTTGTTACAAAAGTATCATTTTTTGGGATAAAAGTATCACCATCATTTATAATACTGAAGCTAAAAAATTTAATAATAAAAAGCTGAAGAATCCAATACTAAAAATCTGAACAATTCAACAATACTAAAAATCTGAACAATTCAACAATACTAAAAATCTGAACAATTCAATACTAAAACAGTAGGAATACTAAAATAATCGAGGATTAGGAGTCTTTGAACCAAACTCCTTGGATGGATGTGAGCTTGTTGTATCACTACTTTTCTTCTTATTTTTCTGCTGAAAATGCCCCTTGATCCTTTGCCTTCTCCCCTTTGTAACTGAACGTGAAGGATCCAGTATACTGTTAGAAGAATTAGAAACCTCATGTTGTCCCGTAGAATTCAGTGTATTCATCAATGCATCAACAGCTAAAGAATCTCTATTGTAGCCATCTCTAGGGGAACACTAGCTAGGGCACGAGCTGAGGGAGACGACCTGTTGCTGGGGAAACACGAGCTAGGGCACACGGTGGCTGGGATGGGATTGGTTCGATTTTTGAAAACCTGGCGCGGTAATAGGGCTGGGCTGGGATTGGTTAATCTAAATCAGCGGGTTCTCAGCTAGAAGCAGGGTGTCGGGCGGGTTATTTTAAATAGAGCTCCGTCTCATGGATCTAGATCCGTGAGACGGTCTCACAAGAGAGTGCCCCTTAGATAAATATCTATATTCTACTATCTCAATTGGCCTAAGTATACAAACACACAATTAGGAAAATAACAGTGAAAAAAAAAGAAACTAAAAGAGAAAAAAAATACTGGACATGAGATATGATGTAAGTAATCACCCTGGCTATTTCTCCTTTGTTCAACTAGTCATAATAGCACAATCTTATTCTAGTGTTGATTATTTTGCTTTTTTACATATAAGTTCAATGGATATAATTCTTAAATGGTGGAACAGGGAGAATCGGTTGTGAATGAAATTTGTGAAACTCAATTTTGTGGGTAAACTTGATTGTGGTTAATTCTTATATTTGCTGGGGAAGATAGCATATTGGTTAAGGTTTTGAATTTGTTGAATTAATTTAATTTTTATTCCTCTATATCGTTGCTTAAAAATTAAGGTAAAAATACTAATAATGCAAAATTAATTCACATGTGCAGATTTTGGTTTAGTAGTAAAAAGATTATACTTTATGCAATCTACATATAATGATTGATCATAAGACTATAAGGAGTCCAAAAAATATTATTATTATATTGTGAAAAGTGAAAAATGTTAATCTCAATTATACAAATAAATCCGAGCAGTTCTCAATTCATTTATGTGATCCGAGAAAGGTCAGTTTATATTTCATCCTTATTAATATGATTTCAGATTTCCTTTTAGTAGTTGATTTTATTAATAAAATAAAATATAATTTATTTTAATTTAATTACATAATAAATATTATAATTGAATGTTACATATACTGATTTAGAGTAATAATAAGATAATGGAATCAAATGAAATATTCTGTTAATTTAGTTAAGAATCCTTACAAATGGGATTCCATTGCAGAGACATATTATAAATTACATACACATGATATCAGTAGTGTTAAATCTATGATTTTGAATTTGTCTATGCATTTTTAATATATTAATAGGACAAAGTCTTGATAGAGTAACAGATAAGGCCAATTAGGTGGAAGTCGTCGAGATAAGAGCACCACTTGTGAGTATAATCATTTAGCTTCTTATTTGACTTTTGTGATTGTATGATTGATGTGTTGGAATGAATTGCTTACTTGTTTGGCTACAGTGATTAGAAAATTATCGTGTTCTAACATAAATTGTATGATTCTCTGTGATGTTATTGTGATGAAATGGAGAAACATGATCTCTATGTGATGAGACTGAAAAGAAATTGAGATATGTGATCTTCACTGATGTTATTGAAGTGGAAATGAGATATGCGATCTCTACTGATGTCATTGATACGGAAATAAAATATGTGATTACAGAAAATGTGTTCATGAGAGATTAATATATTCTGTTATGGCCGCTAATGACCTTGAATCATGTGTTACAGAATTAAAGATATACAGAAATTATGGATTACAGAGTACCGTACGGCTACCCCGAGTTCACTGAACTCTACGTGAATTAAGAATTACAGAGTGTCATGGCCATTATCGTGATCACGATTTATTCTTGGTACTAATTGGCCTATAACAGTAAAAAAATATGATCAAGCACGTGCATTTATGTGTTTATGAATATTATGAACAAAGAGTGTGAAATGGTTTTGATGATGTGCTTATGTGATGTTAAATAACTTGTTATTAGATTATACTTGGTGAGTTTGCAACTCACCAAATGCAATATTGCCAATTTTTAGTTGATGTAGATAAAAGTTGATCTGTGGGGTGTGACGAAAGTTTAAAGTATAGATCCAAGGTCGGCCGACTGAATTCCCATCATTCTACCTCAGCTCATCATTTGCTTTTCATATAGGGATTTTTGTTTTTGATCTTTGTATAAAAGGGCGTTGCCATTAATGTTCTGTAATATGGGAAATACACATGTGTGTATAAGTATTGTTAAGTCAATCTTCTGACTAAATGCTTTTTCTCGTGTAAAATGGTTTTGGATGATAAAAATAGATTAATCCGATATGTGATAATTACTAGAAATACAGTTGTGCTGCCTATGAACTGTTGTTTCATGTTATGTGAATATGTGTTACAAGAGTAAGGATGTTACATGTTAGTTTGGTATCAGAGCCCAGGTTGGGGTTCTGCAGACCATGTGCATTATCATTCATGTAGAGTAGCCGAGCCAGAGTTACACTCATCTCATTCACCTCATCATAAAGTACATGGATTATTTTATCATCTTTGTATCCACAATCTTTACTGAAAAATCCCTGATCCACGGGAACAGAAGTATTATAAACTTAGAAAAATGGGAGCTGTTGATTTTGTGGGTACTACTGATCCAACAGAGGCAGAAACATGGCTGAAATGAACAGAAAGGGTTCTGAATTTTATTAAATGTACTCCTGAAGAAAAGTTTGATTATGTAGTATCACTCTTTGCGTATGATTGGTGGGAGACTATACCTCATAGTACTGTTCAACCACCTATATTGACATGCAATGATTTTCTAAGGGAATTTCATGATACATACCTGCTAGAGGTTTACAGGGATCAGAAAGAGAAAGAGTTTCTTGAACTTTAATAGTGAAATCGATCAGTTGCAGAGTATGAAGTATTGGTTAATAAACTTTCTCATTACCCCATGCATGATAGCTACCAAGAAAAAAAATAGAAGAAATATACTAGATTTGAGTCTGGACTTTGATTTGCTATTAAAAATCATATTACACTTACAAATTTGGAGTCCTATAGTAAATTAAAAGTTGTAGTGATACGTGTGGAGAAAATTGAAGTTGAATCAATACAAAACTTTTAACACAACAAGAAGAGAAAGGATGATGAAACTAGAGGATTTAGAAATAAAAAGGACTGTATTTAACCTACTACACAAAGAGGTTATTCGAGTAGTTCTAAAGGTGGTAGTTTTAGGAATACAATGTCAGCTAGTAAGAGTGTGGTTTCTACGCCATTAGTCACCACTTGTGTTCATTGTGGGAAAAATCATTACGAAGAATGCATATAGTTTATAGGGAAATGTTTTAGATATGGCTAACATGGTCATATATATAGCAAGGAACTTCACAAAACAATGCGAAGAACTCACGGTTGAGCAAACTAGATTTAGTGGTTTATACTCTAATAGAGGTAGATATCGATGAAGATTTGGTATAGGGAGAGGCGCTATTGTAGAAAAAAGTCAAGTGTGTAGACAAAAAAAAAACTCCAGGTTAAGTTTTTGATATGACACAAGAAGAAGCTAAAGCTACAAAGACTGTAGTTATTTGTAATCTTTGTATTTCTGGAGTTATTTGATCCAAGAGCAACACATTCATTTGTGTTACAATCATTTGCATCACATTTGGGTAATAAATCAGAAATATTAGGCTATGATTTACTAGTTCGAACTTTAGTAAGGAGTGTGGTTATTGTAAATAATGTATATCATATATAAAATTCTGATTGACGAATTCGGAATTACGCGCTACTGTACTTCGTATGCCCATAGGAGATTTCATTATGATTCTTAGTATGAATTGGTTAACTAAATACCATGCTAAGCTGGATTATTTTACTAAAGAGATAGTGTTGGAGCTTTCTGATCAGACGTATATAGTATTTAAGGGTGAAAGAGAAATTTTGCCTATGTGTATAATATATGCATCTATTGCATTCAAAATGATTAAGAAATGTTGCGAATGTTACTTAGCCCATGTAATAGACACCTGATTAGGTTGATTGAATTCTCTTTTAAGTTTCTTCATGTACATTGGCTGATTGGTGCCTTGAATTGTTTTAAACGGAATGGGTAAGGTTGCTGGAAGATCTTATATGGGTTTATTTATGATGATATCTAGGTGTACTCTGAATGATATAGAAACTTTAGCTGATATTTAAAAATATGCTCGGAACCATGAGGATTGGAAAATAAGTATTATTAGTAGGATAAACTTATAAACATGTGATCTTTAGGCTACATAATACAATATGATTTTGAGACTAGTAAATCGGAAAAAAAGGTGTTCGTGTAAACATACTAGATTTTGATGTTATAAAGGACCAAAAAGATGATTGAAAGAAGAAACTTTTTTAGGTAAATGATGATTGGTGTGATAAACTTTCTTTTAGATTATTGTCCATAGTCATTTACGCAAAGTATATGGTCATGTTGTATTTAATTTTATGAAGATACTTGTAATTAATTATGGATAGTTTAATATGAGCTTAGCGTGAATCCGACTTACATATTAATTATGAATTTCCTATAGTGGTGTTACCTTTGGATTTCAATCCATGTCGATTTAAGATGATAGAGATACTCATATTCTTCACATGAACTAGATCATTTTACAAAGTATATTGAATCGAGAATTAAAAAGGTTGAGTAATAATATGAATTAATATTCATTACTGATATTTTGGTTTAACATAAATTATTCAATTAAATTTCTAGGAAAAAGATAGCATAGGTTCAGTTGAGACGGAAATCACATGGGAAAATTTATATAGCTTTTTGATAACTAACTAGAAGACCGCATATGAATCTAGATAACAAAATAGTGTATGATTGTGTTTTGGATAATGATCAAACCGTTTTATATTTGGGTTAATCTAATGGTGCAAAGTGTTGCGATCGAAAGAAAGTTATATGTATCTGGTACTAGGAGATTGCATCCAGACAACTTAAGGTTACAAGGGCATTAATGAGATTGCGTTAGAGCTTAGAGATTATAATATAGTTGTTGCTCATTTTTTAGATTTACTTATTGATAGATTACCAGACACATATACATACATATATATATGTAGAGAGAGAGAGAGAGAGACTATATAAATCTAATGGGGCTCATTTTCGAATATTATTTATAGATTTTGATATAGACCCAATGATCTTATGGAAGACCCAAATCTGATTCAAGACATAGTTGAAAAAGTGAAAACAATTAAAAATCAATTAAAAGCAACTCAAGATAGACAAAAGAGTTATATTGTCTACATAGGTGGGAAATGGAATATCAAGTTGGTGAGAAAATATTTCTCCGTGTTTCTCCTTGAAAGGGTATTATCAAATTTGGAAAGAAAGGTATACTGAGTCCTCGTTATATCTGCCCATATGAAATACTTGAAAGAGTTGAACCATTAGTTTATAGGCTTTCCTTACCACATGAGTAGTCTCAGATTTGTAATGTGTTTTATGTTAGTATGCTTCGATGATACAGGTCAAACTTATCACATGTTCTTCGTGATGAAATCATTCAAATTGCTGATAATTTGAATTATGTTGAAGAACCGGTTGAAAAATGGGGTCAATGAAAAGCAACATAGGAATAAAGTGATACCATTAGTAAAAATTGTATGAAAAAAAAAATCATTCTAAACAAGAAGTTATATGGAAAACGGAACAATACATGAAAGAATAATATCCGTTGTGGTTTACTGTTATAGGTACAAATTTCGAGGACAAAATTTTCAAGCGGAGAAGAATTTTCACAACCTGAAACTTTATATTTTAATTATCATAACTAATACATATATATTGTATAATACTTATTTATTATATATATTTATTATATATATATATATATATATATACACGTGTGATGAAGTGGTGTGAGATTCTTATATATATAACTTGTGGGTTGGTGAATTAAAATATATGTGTATGTTGTGTTTAGTCCTCATCTGTCCAACTGACTCAACCAAATGGATAAGATGCATATGCATGTGTGTTTAATTACTAATAATCTAATTTGGCACATAAACATAGTTTAGTTGGATATAAAATTAATACATGTATATCTTATTTATCCCACTGCCTCGGCCATACTATTAGATAAATATCTATATTCTACTATCTCAATTGGCCTAAGTATACAAACACACAAGGAAAATAACAATGGAAAAAAAAAACTAAAAGAGAAAAAAATATTGGACATGAGATATGACGTAAGTAATCACCCTGGCTATTTCTCCGTTATTCAACTAGTCATATTAGCACAATCTTATTCTACTGTTGATTATGGTTTTGTATAAAATTCCTTTTTGTTGTTTACATATAAAGATCGGGGAAAGAAAAAGAATTACAAGAAGTTTAATGGATATAATTCTTAAACGGTGGAAAAGAGAGAATTTGGTTGTGAATGAAATATGTTAAACTCAATTTTGTGGGTAAACTTGAATTGGGCATAATTCTTATATTTGCTGGGGAAGATAACATATTGGTTAAGGTTTTGAATTTGTTGAATTAATTTAATTTTTATTCTTCTATATCGTTGCTTAAAAATTAAGGTGAAAATACTAATAATGCAAAATTAATTCACATGTGCAGATTTTGGTTTAGTAGTAAAAAGAATATACTTTATGCAATCTACATACAATGATTGGTCATAAGACTATAAGGAGTCCAATAAATATTATTATTATATTGTGAAAAGTGAAAAATATTAATCTCAATTATACAAATAAATCCGAGCAGTTCTCAATTCATTTATGTTATCCGAGAAAGGTCGGTAAATATTTCATCCTTATTGATATGATTTCAGATTTTCTTTTAGTAGTTGATTTTCAAATAAAGATAAATGTATTAATAAAATAAAATATAATTTATTTTAATTTAATTACATGATAAATATTGTTATAATTGAATGATACATATATTGATTTAAAGTAATAACAAGATAATGGAATCAAATGAAATATTCTGTTAATTTAGTTAAGAATCCTTACAAATAGGATTCCATTGCAGAGACATATTATAAATTACATACACATGATATCAGTAGTGTTAAATCTCTGATTTTGAAATTGTCTATGCATTTTTAATAATTAATAGGACAAAGCTTTGATAGAGCAGCAAATAAGGGCAATTAGGTGGAAGTTGTCGAGATAAGAGCACCCCTTGTGAGTATAATATTTTAGTTTGTTATTTGACTTTTGTGATTATATGATTGATTTGTTGGAATGAATTGCTTACTTGTTTGGCTATAGTGATTAGAAGTTTATCGTGTTCTAACATAAATTGTATGATTCTATGGTGATATTGTGATGAAATGGAGAAACATGATCTCTATGTGATGAGATTGAAATGAAATTGAGATATGTGATCTCCACTGATGTTATTGATGTGGAAATGAGATATGCGATCTCTACTGATGTTATTGATTTGGAAATGAAATATGTGATTACATAAAATGCATTTATGAGAGATTAATGGAATCTGTTATGGCCGCTAATGACCTTGAATCATGTGTTACATAATTAAAGATATCCAGAAATTCTGGATTACAGAGTACCATACAGCCTCTCTGAGTTCACTGAACTCTATGTGAATTAAGAATTACAGAGTGCCATGGCCATCATCGCAATCACGATTTATTCTTGGTATTAGCTGGCCTACAACAGTAAAAATATGATCAAGCACGTGCATTTATTTGTTTATGAATATTATGAACAAAGAGTGTGAAATGGTTGTGAAGATATGCTTGTGTGATGTTAAATAACTTGTTATTGGATTATACTTACTGAGTTTGCAACTCACCAAATGCAATGTTGCCAATTATTATTTGTTGTAGATAAAAGTTGATCCGTGGGGTGTGACGGAAGTTTAAAGTATGGATCGAAGGTCGGCCGGCTAAATTCCCATCCTTCTACCTCAGCTCATCATTTGCTTTTCATATAGGGATTTTTGTTTTTAATCTTTGTATAAAAGGGCATTGCCATTAATGTTCTGTAATATGGGTAAATACACATGTGTGTTTAAGTATTGTTAAGTTAATCTTCTGACTAAATGCTTTGCTCGTGTAAAATGGTTTTGGATGATAAAAACAGATTAATCTGATATGTGATAATTACTAGAAATGCAGTTGTGCTGCCTATGAACTATTGTTTTATGCTATGTGAATATGTGCTACTAGGGTAAAGGTGTTACAACAAGCCTCCTCTTGATTGAACCGCGAAGAAGATCACGAACAAGATCATGAACCATCTTTCTCGTTGGTTTAAATAACTACTAGAGATTTCCGATATATCGTAGGAGAGAGATAATAATCTCTACTATTTATAATATAGAGAGAGAATATAAAACGATATATCTCAATCCTTATTGTAATTGGATCTTTCCATGTTAGATGCAATCCCAAGATGCATGCTAATCAATTAGGATCTGCAATATCTTTGTTTATTTAAAAGATATGGATGTAATCTCCAATAATTCCATTGTTAAGGATATAAATAAAGAGTGAGTCTCTTGTAAGACTGCTTACGGATCTTTACCCGTAAGATGGATCCTCACAGTCTTTCTCCTCCCTCACACACTCTCTCTCCTCCCTCCTCTCACTGCCAGCAGCATCTCTCTCCTCCCATTTTTTTATTTTTTTAGTATTTTTCTCTCTCTCCTTAATTTTCTCTTTCCTCATGTTTTCTCTCACTTCTTATTTTCATTCTCCAATTTATTTCAAAAAACCTGATAGTTTATCTCAAAAAATCGATACTTTAATTCATAAAAGTGTTACTTTAACAATGTTAAATTTATTTTTCTTTCTTGAGTGTAATGCATTTCTAATATGTGACTGTATTAAAAAAATGATACTTTATCTCAAAAAACGGATACTTTAACTATATCATATTTATTTTTTATTTTTCCTTCTTTCTTTCATTCCTAATTTGTGACTATATTAAAAAACATGATATTTTATCTCAAAAAATAGATACTTTAACGTATAAAAGTGTTACTTGAACTCTGTTATATATATATATATATATATTATTGTAATATATTCATAATTTGTGATTATATTAAAAGATATGTTACTTTATCTCAAAAAATAAATATTTTTACCTATAAAAGTTTTGCTTAACTCTTATCATATTTATTATTCATCTTTCTTTGTATTGAATTCATAACATGTGACTATATTAAAAAATGTGATACTTTATTTCAAAAAACAGATACTTTTACTCTTAAAACATGATACTTTTTCTCAAAAAATATATACTTTTACTCATAAAGATGTTACTTTAACTATGAAAATTTTATTTTTCCTTCACTGTAAGGTAATCATAATCTATAACTATATTAAAAATATGATACTTTATCTAAAAATCCGATACTTTTACGCAAAAAACTGTTACTTTAACTGAGGAAGAAAAACAGGAAAAAAAAGGAGCAAGTGGCTTTGACCCGCGTACCTGGTCAATAGGATCCGCGGGTCAATAGGATCCATCTTGTGGATTTAGACCCGTAAGACGGTCCTATATGAGTTTTTACCATAAATAAAGGCCTACATCAAAGAGTTTAAAAAATATACACAATAATTTCTTATAATCAAATGAAGCTTTAAGTAAATCCTATGTTGAGTTCCAACGTGTTGGTACATCTCTAGGAAATCTTTTAGGTCTTTTATTATTAATTTTATAAAATTTACCCCATTGATGCATAATTATTGCATATCCCCATAAATATTGAAGTATGTGTCTAATTGGTTGACTATGGTTATTTAAATATGTTAATCCATCTTGGACACATAAATTTAAAATGTGGCAAATACATTTAATATGAAAATATCTACCCCCTAAAGAAAATATCTACCCTTAAAGATGATTTACATAATGAAGTAAGTTCTTTATTACTAGCATTATTTGCACTAGCATTATCAAATGAAATAGAAAATATTTTATCAATTAATGATATTCTTGCAAGATTAAATTTATCATATTAACAATATTCTCGGTCGTATGTCTATCATGAAATAATCTCTAAGCTATTAGTCATTTTTGTAAATGCCAAGAATTATCTACCAATGATATGTAATACCCATATAACTATGTGTTAGATAATGATCACTCCAAATATCGAAACAAATATTTACGTTTTGAATTAAAGAACTATATTCTTTAATTATATTATTTTACATACACTAATTTTCTAATTTCACGTGTAAGAGAAGTTCTAGGAACACGTCTAGTAGCGGGATTTAGTGAAGATTGACAAAGTTCTTCAAAACTTAATTTTTCTCCAAAACTAAATGAAAGATGTTTTATAAATACAATTTAAGCTAAATTTTCTAGCTCTCCATACTATATCATAATATTTAAATAAATTTTGCATACCTCCACCGGGACTTGAAGATCCGACATACCCGTGCAATTGAGTTTGTATTGGAGCATATCCAAATTCCACTGGATAATTTTTCTTTGTATCCTTTTTCAAAGATCCATACCCACCATGTTGTTGAAATTTATAAAAAACATAAAACTTAAGAATAAAAAAAATAAGTAACTCATTTATTCAATAAAAACTTAAAATTAAAAAATTAAAAAATTAAAAAAAATGAGAATTATCTCACAATATTTGCATTTTGCTCAGATTTCATCAGATGGAAGCTTGATATTGTTGAAATATTTAATAAACATATTAGATTTAGGAGCTCGAGCCTTTCTACCACTTGTTGGAGTTGGAATTTATCAACACTTTCTTATGTATCAAATAGTTAAAATGAAACGATGATATGTGTCAATTTTATTTTTTCGTATACAGAGTATGCTTTAAAGATAACAAATTTAAAAGATTGTGTAGATAGAATCAATGATTATTGGATTATTAGTTATCTTTTTAGTTTGTACATATTGTGGCTGCGTAGACAAACATGAAGCCGCTGTGTGGAATTAGAAGATAAGATGTTGATAAAGATCCCAAATTAATGAGGTGATGACATGTGTTAATTTTGCTTTTTCTTTTAGTATATACTGATTATGTTAGTGGACTCCATCATCCCTTTATATTATTATTTTATTATGGTTTTCATAAAGCAAATTTAAAAAAAAACACTAAACCAATCATATTTGTGGTCTACATCGTATAATATTTTCTTAATTAAATTTACAAAATGAAAAATTGATCTCAATTTGAAGAAAAATAAGATTTTCATTAGGTGATAATACATGTACCTTGTGACATGAGTCTGTGCTATTTACACATATAATCTTTGTTTACAGGAAATAAGGAAGACGAAAACTCATGTTAGGCGGTCTAACGGGCCAAAATCCATTAGACAGTTGCCACAACCTACCCGGTGTCATTTTTGTTTATCAGCAGTGGAGTTTTTGTAATATTCAGGGACCAGTATTAGTTGTGAGGTCCCGGATTTTAACAACGTGAGATATGATGTTATGTAGTGATTATTTATTCGGCTATGTATCACAAACCTATTATTAATGAAACGCGACTCTACTTTTGTTTATTTCTTCCAACGTCAATTATGCATTTCGCGTTTTCGGGCCTGACGATTTTATATTCTCCTCTAGTATTATTACTTGATCAGTTAACTACGACTTTAGAACTATTGGACCCTCGATAATTTAGGAGTCTATTCCAATCCTTAACCAAATATTTCACCTTATTCTATAATACACTCTCAATCAACTTCCAATTTATTTTGAGGAAGATACACACTTTTATTTCTTCACATCCTTATTATTATTTTTACCTCCTAAATATTTTTTTACACATATATATAAACCTACACATTTCAATCTTAATCAAAAAAAAAAAATACTTATTTTTCCCCCCCCCCCAACTTTCGGCCATATGCATAAAGAGGGGGACAATCTTTTCTTTCAACCAATTTTAGTGATTAAAGAAATGACAAAACATTATATGTTATCATTCATCCATCTTTAAAGCAAATGGAGCATGTGGTACGGCTAAGGAGCAATGAATGAGGAAAGGAATAATTCCAATTCCAATCAATTCTAGTATTTTATTCTACTCCATCATCTTCCATTAAATTATATACCACACTTTTTATTTTTTTATACACTCATCTACCCACTCACAAGACTTTACACACATTCAATTATCTTCCACACCACCTAATCTACAAACCCATACAAAACACCATCAAAAGAAAAAATGTGCTAGTGTGTGTAGTGTTCGGCCAACCTAGTTGTGGGAGGAAATCAATTTCATTTTTTTCCTCTTACAACATCCACTCTATTCTCTCAAAACTCCTCATTTCTAACACTTAATCTCAAAACACAAAAATCCTTTCCCTATTTCTCCTTAAGGCCGAAAACATAAGTAAGAGTTGAGAAAATTTCTATTTTTGAGACTACTTGAAGACATTAAGGTGAGTATTAACCATTTGGTCCTAGTATATTTTCTTTAGACTTGAGAGTTTAAATTTAACACCAAAATATGGTTTGGATACCATTTAGGGGCTGATCTTCAAGAGTTTGAGTCAAGAAGTTGATTCAAGAAAGAAGACTACATTTTAGATCAACCCGAGAAACTACTACGAGGTGGGTAGAAAATCCTTTCAACTTCTAGGTGTTTTAATTCATAAAAATGCATGTAGTATTTTGTTATTGAGCATTTGAGATATATATTATATATTGCATGCTATTTTCTTGTATCAAGTTGGAAAAATTTCTCAAGTGTTGCTCAAAATACGATTTACCGAAAATTAAGACATACATGCACACTTTATTGTCAAATTTGATAAATTCTTGTATGAGATGGATATGTATGTTTATGACTCTTGAAATCTATGTTTTGAATGACCTATAACATGGACAAGTCGAGCATAATTGATTAAATTTCGATTTTTGGACTTAAAATGCAAAAATGGAAAGTTGG
The DNA here is from genome assembly GCA_016081115.2 of Rehmannia glutinosa. Taxonomy (NCBI): domain Eukaryota; kingdom Viridiplantae; phylum Streptophyta; class Magnoliopsida; order Lamiales; family Orobanchaceae; genus Rehmannia; species Rehmannia glutinosa. The sequence continues at coordinate 72,973,313 of CM071936.1, forward strand.
TGGACTTAAATGAAAGAAAATAAAACTTAAGGAACCTCTCTGTAAATTTCGATTTTTGGGACTGTACTCAGGTTCAAAAATGATGTTTTGACATTTTAATAAAGTTTTAAGAGTTTTTAGATAAATAAAATCAACCCTTAAAAGCCCAAGGACTAGATTGTAAAATTTGAGAAGTTTAAGGGTTATTTTGCAAATTTCAAAACTGTACCAGACCCTAATTTTAAAATTTGAAATTTTAACTTTTAAGGGACTAGAAATAATATATTTTAAGTGTATTCCAAAATCCAAGTGTTTAGAGCTTGGAAAGTAATTTTATAAAACTTGAGGGACCAAATTGTAAAAGATTAAACTTGAGGACCCAAATGAAATTTCCAGGACTTATACAGCCCATGTACCTGGAAATACTAATTTACCTATAACATAATTATATTTTGGACCCAAGGTTCAAATTTCATAACAATTGGACCCCTAAAAGCCTTAAAGGCAATTATTTCAAAATGGGACAAAAATGAGATTTTCAAAAGTTGAGGGACCTATACTTATGACGTTTTAAAACTGCTTTTGTCCCAATATCCCACTAACCTTAGTGACATTTTCCAACTGGAATCATATTAGAAGCCCTTCCGGTTTGTGAGTTCCGATTATTTTAAACTTAGGGCCCGAAATGACAATTTTAACAATTTTGGGGCCAATGTGAGAATTTTATAAAAACTCGACCTCAAAACTTTAAAAAACCTGAATCTCTGAATAATTTAGAGAATTTAGGAACTGACCTCATAATTTTTCAAGGTCGGGACATTTATTTATTTAACTTTTAACCCCAAAAGTATTGGTTTTGACAAAACGGGGCTAATTGTAAATTTTATTTTTATAAGGACCTAACTCAAATTATTTTCTTTTAAAGAAACAGCCCTGGACTCTCTTACTTTAATATTTAATTAAAATATTTTAATTTCTCAAAAACCCCTTGACTTATCGGATCGCCTTGACCGATTAATACCCGATCGCGGACGACTTCCTCGTCTTGCGATTTGAATCTATAACGGGACTTATGTTCCACCTAATCGTTCAAGATATCGAAGATTGCTTATCCTCCCGATAATCATCTTCATCCAAATAACTCCACCAACGCCATAATTACCTTACGCAAGTTTTTGAAAACTTTTCATGAACTAACTTCCCGAATCAATAATACTCATTGCACTGGTTGACTACATGAACTTGTGTTTACTTTCTGCTTGAGTCAACTTGGTGTGTCGAGCTCACAACTCGGAATGGATACGTCGGGGATGGAACCGGGCAGCTCGGCTGCTATTCCACTCTTCCGCCCCATCGTCCTAATCCCGCAAATCGAGGGACGGAGTTGTCCAAGGGAAGCGGGTCGTAGTACTTGAGGTATAATCATGATTATGACAAATCCGAGCCTTGCTAGCTCACTGTGGATTTTGTCTTTGCCTATGGAGCGATAAGGTGACAGTCTTGACCATCTTGCTCGGGGAGTTACAAGGAAGAACGAAGGAATCATTGTCGATCCACACGATTCCGGAGTTAATCGGACCCGTTTGGTTGGCGCTACAAATCCGTACGCAAATCGCTTACTTGTCTTGCATAGGATTGGCGTTACAAATCCGTCGCAATCCTCATGTTTACTTGGACCATAGTGCCGCTTGACCATGAACTGTTTTCTCAAATTGTATAAGTATATTACTTAATATGTTTATCACGACGCTTGTGGATTGTGTGAAATCATGCATCATCTCTCACGCGTTTTCATACAACTAAATTTCTCGCATTAACTATTTATATCGCCACACTTGCACACGATCACCCCATCCACCGAGATTTTTGTCTCATTCCCTCCTTTTTCTAACCTTTAGATGAAGAGTCGCCAAGGCACCGAAACCTCTGATTGAATCCCTGTCGGTGTTGTGGAGCGACATTTCCTTTTACTTTTATTGTTGTTGGACTTTTCATTTTGTTCTGTTTGACCGTAAGTTAAATTCGGATAATCTATTGGGTTGTATTCGGATTCCGTCGGACCTTAAGATGTAATTTGTACTTGTGTGTATTTTATTCCGCTGCATTAGACTCTATTTCACTTGGAGTTTGTATCATTGGTTTAGACTATTGAATTATTTACTTTAAGTGATTGATCGTTGTCGCGTCGCGTTTGGCGTGGCGTGTTATTATATCGAGCTCGGCTAGTAAGATGGAAACTTACACCGAGCTAACCCGGATAGGGGCCGTCGGATTGTGTTGGGTAGTACCGTGACTTGACTAATTAAGTTGTGAAATCGATTTCAATAATGGCATAGAACCGTATTATTGATATTATGTTAAGTCAGAATTTATACTTGGAGAATCTATAGTCATACTTGATTTGACTTAGTTGACTCTTGACTGACTTTCCTTAGTTATTCTTCCTTGTTCTTCCCTATCTTTTCTTACTCCGACTGATCCTTCTTAGTTTGGCTTGTTCAGGATGGAGCCGACGCCACCTATCTGGTGGGAATTATTGGAGGCCCGTGCGAACGTGATTACTTCCGGGCATACACGAACCACTGGCACCGGGAATACCTTGAGCTATCTCGGAATGGCGAGAACGCCGCCGCAACCAAGAATCGACACACCTCCTGGCAAAGAGCGAGAGAAGAACGATCTTACCCTCCTTGCTAAGGATCGCGAGGATACCATCCGTGCTCGTGAGGATCAAATCCGGTCAATCCAGGAACACTTGGAAGTTACTCGCACGAAGATGGAACGCGCCAAGGAAGGCGCGGAAAGTGGGAAAGGAGGCATACATGTCGAGAGGCACCATCGATCGTCTCGAAGATACTATCATCAAACAAATGCAGTGATAGAGGACCTCACACATGCCTTAACTCGGCGGGATCTTTGCTTTGGAGGCGCTTAGCAGCTAATGCGCCACCGTTTGCCACCACCGAGGCGGAACCCATGCCCGACTTTGAGGCGAGATAATGAAGAGGATCCCGAGGAGGATCCTGAAGAAGATCCCGAAGAGGATCCCGATGAGGATCCAATGGAAGATGAAGAGCCCGAGGCGCTTGAAGCCGCCCCACTCGATGATGCTCCGGGACTGGAGCAGTGGCCAGATTTAGCCGACTGGCCTAATGCTGAGGTGGTACCTCAGCCCGATTAGGATCCGATTATGGACGAGGCCGCTAGTGATGATGACGGCGACCTCACCGAGTAGATAACTCATATGATAGATTTTAGCCGATGCTTAATTCCATCCTGTTGTATTTTGTTTTCAGTTGTACCTTAATCAAGTTGTATCCTGACTCTAGTTTATCTTCGATTTTATATTCCTGTTGTATGAACTCATTCGGGTGTATTCAAATTTTCACATTAATGGATATATCCTTTTACTTATTATATGTCTTGTGCACTTGTGTTTCTCTCCTTGCGATATAACTTGTTTTACGCAAATATTTATTGGAATCATTCATTTTGTATTGTAGCTAAACTCCAGATTCATGGCTGGAAACCGGGGACGTGGGAGACCCCGCCGTATACCCCAAAGGAACGATGATGCGCAAAGGGATCGGGCACCCTCCCCCGAATTGCCACCACCTCCTCCGCCAATCGCAGGAGATAACCTAACTGCAATAGCCTTGCAGCGGATATTAGTTTTCATGAGGCAACAAGCGAGCCTCGTCGGCCAACCATGAACCTACTCGAGAGACGAATGACCGCACCTTGGAGCGGTTTTTACGATTCGACCCCCCGACTTTCTTAGGGGAACCAGATGACGTGAAAGCAGAAGAATGGATCGGGAAACTGGAGAATATCTTCAATACTCTCCAATACTCAGGGGAACAAAAGGTTACGCTCGCCGTGTTCGACTAGAATCACCGCTCGAGATTGGTGGAGAGCGATTGAGAGAAAGTGGGAACAGGATCAAATAGATAGGACATGGGAAAATTTCCTGGCTGAATTCAATGAGCAATACATACCCCAAGTCGTGAAGGAGGCACGCCGGGATGAATTCCATAAGTTGAGACAGGGGAACATGTCTGTGGCCCAATATGAGTCTGAATTCCATCGGTTATCCAAATATGCCCGGGAACAATCGGACGGAAGAGGACAAGTTGTATAAGTTCACACGGGGAAGGCCGAACTCGAAACAACTTTTGGCATTGAAACAACAACATACTCGGCCCGATAAAGCGGCTCTCGCATTGAGTCGGGACTTAATCGCATTGGTCGAATCTGTTGAATAGGCCATCAAACATTCTCAAAAGGACAGCGATGGGACAACCATCAAGGCCGCTGTTAAAATTGAAAGGGCGATTGTTAAGACAGAAAAAGGGAAAAAGGACCGATCTGAGGGAAAATCGGGCCAAGTATGTACACATTGCCAAAAACCGGACATCTTGCCAATGATTGGCGTAAACATGGAAGGTGTTTACTGTTGTGGTAGTAATGAACAACACCGGTGAAGGATTGCCCGAAATACGAAGACCGGACCAAACAGTGCAACCACGGAAGGCGGCTAACGGCCAGGGTAACCGGCAGGATGCCTGCTCGAGCATTTGCACTAGCCGGACATGAGGCTCGGAGACAACAGACGTGGTGGAAGGTGCGCTTCTAGTATCTAGCCATTACGCTAAAGTACTATTTGACCCTGGGTCAACGCATTCATTTGTCGCACCACATTTTGTACACAAGTTGCATGCATGCATGGAACATATGCCTATAGGTTTAGAAGTATCCACTCCTATGGGCGCAAGCCGAATATGATATTATCTATAATGCATGCGAAGTTAAAATTGATGAGATAAATTTCCTGCGATTTGATCTTCTTTGCCTATATCTGAATACGACATTATATTGGGAATGAACTGGTTGTCTGCACACCATGCACAAATGGACTGCCATCGCAAGTCCATTAAACTATGTGAACCCGATAAGCCCGAAGTGGAAATTTCGGGAAGAGCACGAGTTAAGATTGCCCCAATCATTTCAAAAATGAAAGCGAGGAAGAAAGCGATCACTAGAGGGGCACAAGGGTACTTGGCGTTTGTAATTAACAAACCTAAGGTTGAGACACAAATTAATCAAGTACCTATAGTATCGGAATATACGAGATGTATTTCCACAAGAACTCACCACTTGTCCCTCCGGATAGGGAAGTTGAGTTCACTATCGAGTATTACCGAGAACCGCCCGATTGCCGAACGCCGTATAGAATGGCTCTGTTGAATTACAAGAGTTGAAGACACAATTACGAGTGATGGATGTGGGATTTATTCGACCAAGTCGTCTCCCACAGGGAGCACCGGTACTATTTGTCAAAAAGAAAGACGGCACATTAAGACCGTGTATAGACTATCGCGGACTTAACAAATATGACCATCAAGAACAAATATCCCCTCCCGAGGATAGACGAACTGTTTGATCAACAACAAGGAGCGGCGTGTACTCGAAGTTTGATTTACGACAAGGATATTATCAGTTAAAGATCCGTGAAGAGGACGTTTCAAAAACAGCATTTCGGACGGATATGGACACTACGAGTTTGTAGTGATGCCTTTGATCGACAAACGCACCTGGCCGGCGTTTATGGATCTAATGCATCGAGTCTTTCAACCTTATTTGGATCAATTCGTAGTGATATTCATTGATGACATACTCGTATACTCTAAGTCTAAAGAGGAGCATGAGCGTCATCTGAAAATTGTTTTAGAGATACTACGAGAGCACAAGCTGTATGCCAAATTCAGCAAGTGTGAATTTTGGCTTAGTGAAGTCGCATTCTTGGGACACATAGTATCCAAGATTTGGGATCGTCGTAGATCCTTGAAAGTGAGGCAGGTGGTTGAATGGAAACAACCCGAGTGCATAACGGAGATTAGAAGTTTCTTAGGACTAGCCGGATATTATCGAAGATTTCTCCAAGATAGCGGACCACTCACTCGACTAACCCGGAAGCAAAAGTCAAGTTTGAGTGGAATGACAAGTGTGAGGCTAGTTTCCAGAGTGAAGAAACAACTTACTACGACTCGAGTCTTAGCCCTTCCAAAGGGAACAGAAAACTTTGTCGTCTACAGGTGACGCATCAAAGGAAGGACTAGGAGCGTACTCATGCAAGAAGGAAAGGTCATTGCTTATGCATCACGAAAACTCAAGCCGTATGAAGCCAATTACCCAACGCATGACTTGGAATTGGCAGCAATAGTGTTCGCGTTAAAGAAATGGAGGCACTATCTCTACGGAGCAACATTCACGGTTTACACAGATCATAAGAGCCTAAAGTATCTATTCTCTCAGAAGGAACTCAATTTGAGGCAACGGAGATGGATGGAGTTAATAGAAGATTATCACTTTGATATTCAATACCATCCCTAGAAAGCTAACGTAGTAGGTAGCGACTTAAGCAGAAAGGCGAGTTTAGCTAGACTAATGATTCGAGAGTGGAGATCATTAGAAGAATTAAGCACTTGGAATCCGACGAGAACCAGTACTCGAATTTCATGTGCTAATATTTCAGTTAAAACCGATCTACTGAACAAGATCAAAGTAACACAGGGGATTGACGGGCAACTTCAAAAACTAAAAGAGAAGATACTCAAAGGAGAGAGATCAGAATTCTCGGTACATGAAGATGGGATCATCAGATTTCGGAATAGAATTTGTGTACCGAGTGATGAGCAACTTAGGAACAGAATCCTCTCAGAAGCACACCGTTCGAAATACACTATACATCCCGGAGGAAACAAAATGTATAAGGACTTGAAACAAAGCATTCTTGGTGGGCAAACATGAAGAACTAGGTAGCAGAGTTCGTTGCGAGATGCTTGACTTGTCAACGAGTAAAAGCTGAACACCAACGACCATCTGGTTTATTACAACCGTTGAAAATTCCTGAGTGGAAATGGGAACACATAACGATGGACTTCGTGACGGATCTACCAAGGACCAGACGAGGCGATGATGCTATATGGGTAGTCGTGAGACCGACTCACAAAATCGCACATTTCCTATCCATGAAGAAAACCGACTTGCGAAAACTTGCGCAGATTTATATCCGAGAGATCATTCGATTGCATGGAGTGCCAATCGACATAGTGTCGACGGAGACCGAGATTTATCTCTAGATTAAATGCTTACATGAGGAATTGGGTACCTCGCTAAGTTTCAAAGACAAAGAAAGACATCCACAAACTAATGGCGATCCGAGCGAACGATTCAAACCCTGGAAGACATCTGCGAGCATGCACGTTGGACTTCAAAGGAAGTTGGGATTCACACTTACCATTGGCCGGTTCGCCTATAATAACAGCTATCAGACCACAATTGGGATGGCACCCTACGAAGCCTTGTATGGGCGAAAGTGTAGATCCCCACTACACTTTGGGAGATTGATGACCAATGGACTCCAAAAGAGAAACGAAAGTCACCATCGATTCCAAAGGTCGACTTAGTTCGGAGGCCATGGAGAAGGTCAAGTTGATCAAGGAACGAATCCGCACGGCTCGAGCCGCCAAAAGAGTTACGCGGACAAGAGGAGAAAGGACTTGGAATTTGAAACCGGAGATGAAGTATTTCTCAGACTCTTGCCACGGAAAGGATTAATCAATCCAAAGAAGGGAGGCAAGCTAAGTCCGAGATATATTGGACCTTACAAGATTTTACAGAGGATCGGGAAGTTGGCCTACCGACTCGAGTTACCGGCACAGTACGCGGGAATGCACGATGTATTCCATGTATCGAGATTGAAAAAGTACCAACCGGATCCCGAACATATTATTACTCGTGATGCTCCTCCTCTGATGGAAAATTTATCTTACACCGAGGAACCAATTCGGATCATTGACGGCCAGAATCGTCGATTGCGTAATAGAGATTTCGATGGTTAAGGTTGTATGGCGAAACCACAACCGAGACGAAGACGCAACATGGGAGATGGAAGAAGACATGAGGAATCAATATCCAGAGTTGTTCTGAAGAGAATTTGGGGACCAAATTCTTTTAAGGAGGGGTGAATGTGAGGTCCCAGATTTTAACAACGTGAGATATGATGTTATGTAGTGATTATTTATTCGGCTATGTATCACAAACCTATTATTAATGAAACGCGACTCTACTTTTGTTTATTTCTTCCAACGTCAATTATGCATTTCGCGTTTTCGGGCCTGACGATTTTATATTCTCCTCTAGTATTATTACTTGATCAGTTAACTACGACTTTAAAACTATTGGACCCTCGATAATTTAGGAGTCTATTCCAATCCTTAACCAAATATTTCACCTTATTCTATAATACACTCTCAATCAACTTCCAATTTATTTTGAGGAAGATACACACTTTTATTTCTTCACATCCTTATTATTATTTTTACCTCCTAAATATTTTTTTTACACATATATATAAACCTACACATTTCAATCTTAATCAAAAAAAAAAAAAAAATAATACTTATTTCCCCCAACTTTCGGCCATATGCATAAAGGGGGGACAATCTTTTCTTTCAACCAATTTTAGTGATTAAAGAAATGACAAAACATTATATGTTATCATTCATCCATCTTTAAAGCAAATGGAGCATGTGGTACGGCTAAGGAGCAATGAATGAGGAAAGGAATAATTCCAATTCCAATCAATTCTAGTATTTTATTCTACTCCATCATCTTCCATTAAATTATATACCACACTTTTTATTTTTTTATACACTCATCTACCCACTCACAAGACTTTACACACATTCAATTATCTTCCACACCACCTAATCTACAAACCCATACAAAAACACCATCAAAAGAAAAAAATGTGCTAGTGTGTGTAGTGTTAAGCCAACCTAGTTGTGGGAGGAAATCAATTTCATTTTTTCCTCTTACAACATCCACTCTATTCTCTCAAAACTCCTCATTTCTAACACTTAATCTCAAAACACAAAAATCCTTTCCCTATTTCTCCTTAAGGCCGAAAACATAAGTAAGAGTTGAGAAAATTTCTATTTTGAGACTACTTGAAGACATTAAGGTGAGTATTAACCATTTGGTCCTAGTATATTTTCTTTAGACTTGAGAGTTTAAATTTAACTCCAAAATATGGTTTGGATACCATTTAGGGGCTGATCTTCAAGAGTTTGAGTCAAGAAGTTGATTCAAGAAAGAAGACTACATTTTAGATCAACCCGAAAACTACTACGAGGTGGGTAGAAAATCCTTTCAACTTCTAGGTGTTTTAATTCATAAAAATGCATGTAGTATTTTGTTATTGAGCATTTGAGATATATATTATATATTGCATGCTATTTTCTTGTATCAAGTTGGAAAAATTTCTCAAGTGTTGCTCAAAATACGATTTACCGAAAATTAAGACATACATGCACACTTTATTGTCAAATTTGATAAATTCTTGTATGAGATGGATATGTATGTTTATGACTCTTGAAATCTATGTTTTGAATGACCTATAACCTGGACAAGTCGAGCATAATTGATTAAATTTCGATTTTTGGACTTAAAATGCAAAAATGGAAAGTTGGTGGACTTAAGTGAAAGAAAATAAAACTTAAGGGACCTCTCTGTAAATTTCGATTTTTGGGACTGTACTCAGGTTCAAAAATGATGTTTTGACATTTTAATAAAGTTTTAAGAGTTTTTAGATAAATAAAATCAACCCTTAAAAGCCCAAGGACTAGATTGTAAAATTTGAGAAGTTTAAGGGCTATTTTGTCCCAATATCCCACTAACCTTAGTGACATTTTCCAACTGGAATCATATTAGAAGCCCTTCCGGTTTGTGAGTTCCGATTATTTTAAACTTAGGGCCCGAAATGACAATTTTAACAATTTTGGGGCCAATGTGAGAATTTTATAAAAACTCGACCTCAAAACTTTAAAAAACCTGAATCTCGGAACAATTTAGAGAATTTAGGAACTGGCCTCATAATTTTTCAAGGTCGGGACATTTATTTATTTAACTTTTAACCCCAAAAGTATTGGTTGTGACAAAACGGGGCTAATTGTAAATTTTATTTTTATAAGGACCTAACTCAAATTATTTTCTTTTAAAGAAACATCCCTGGACTCTCTTACTTTAATATTTAATTAAAATATTTTAATTTCTCAAAAACCCCTTGACTTATCGGATCGCCTTGACCGATTAATACCCGATCGCGGGCGACTTCCTCGTCTTGCGATTTGAATCTATAACGGGACTTATGTTCCACCTAATCGTTCAAGATATCGAAGATTGCTTATCCTCCCGATAATCATCTTCATCCAAATAACTCCACCAACGCCATAATTACCTTACGCAAGTTTTTGAAAACTTTTCATGAACTGCTTCCCGAATCAATAATACTCGATTGCTGGTTGACTACATGAACTTGTGTTTACTTTCTGCTGAGTCAACTTGGTGTGTCGAGCTCACGATCGGAATGGATACGTCGGGGATGGAACCGGCAGCTCGGCTGCTATTCCACTCTTCCCCCATCCATCGTCCTAATCCATGCAACCGAGGGACGGAGTTGTCGAAGGGAAGCGGGTCGTAGTACTTGAGGTATAATCATGATTATGACAAATCCGAGCCTTGCTAGCTCCACTGTGGATTTTGTCTTTGCCTATGGAGCGATAAGGTGACAGGTCTTAGACCATCTTGCTCGGGGAGTTACAAGGAAGAACGAAGGAATCGCTGTCTGATCCACACGATTCCGGAGTTAATCGGACCCGTTTGGTTGGCGCTACAAATCCGTACGCAACCGCTACTTGTCTTGCATAGGATTGGCGTTACAAATCCGTACGCAATCCTCATGTTTACTTGGACCATAGTGCACTTGACCATGAATCGTTTTCTCAAATTGTATAAGTATATTACTTAATATGTTTATCACGACGCTTGTGGATGTGTGTGAAATCATGCATCATCTCTCACGCGTTTTCATACAACTAAATTTCTCGCATTAACTATTTATATCGCCACACTTGCACACGATCACCCCATCCACTGAGATTTTTGTCTCATTCCCTCCTGTTTTCTAACCTTTAGATGAAGAGTACGCTGAAGGCACCGAACCTACAGATTGAATCCCTGTCAATGTTGTGGAGCGACATTTTCTTTTACTTTTATTGTTGTTGGACTTTTCATTTTGTTCTGTTTGGACTGTAAGTTAAATTCGGATAATCTATTGGGTTGTATTCGGATTCCGTCGGACCTTAAGATGTAATTTGTACTTGTGTGTATTTTATTCCATTTGCATTAGACTCTATTTCACTTGGAGTTTGTATCATTGGTTTAGACTATTGAATTATTTCTGTTTAAGTGATTGATCGTTGTCGCGTCGCGTTTGGGGCGTGACATTAGTAATCTTTATGAAAAGTATTACCAGTCCATCTGAAAAGTATTAGTACGTAGTTCATTTGGAAATTTTAAGTTTTGTAAGATTGGGCAGTGATATGGTATCACGAGAGCGCTAAAAAGTATTATTTTTTCATCTAAGAAGTATTAGTTTTCGTCAAAGAATTATTAGTAGTCCCTCTGTAAAGTATTAGTATATAGTTTACTTGAAAATATTAATTTTTATAATATTGGACAGTGGTATAGTATCATGAGAACGCTGAAAAATATTAGATTTACATTTGAGAAGTATTAGTAATCTCTCTGAAAAGTATTAGTACGTAGTTCACTTGAAAATATTAATTTTTGTAATATTGGACAATGATATAGTATCACGAGACCGCTGAAAAGTGTTAGCTTTTTATCTGAGAAGTATTAATAGTCTATCTGAAAGTATTAATACATAGTTCATTTGAAAATGTTTAATAGCCCTCCTAAAAAATATTAGTTTTTTTCCGTCAAAAGTATTAGTAGTCCCTGTGAAACGTATTAGTTGTTCCCCTGAAAATATTAGTATTCCAACTGAAAGGTTTTTAGTATTTTCCCTAAAAATATTAGTTTTTCCACTGAAAAGTATTAGTAGTTCCCATGAAAAATATTTGCGTTTCCCATGAGAAGTATTTAGCAATTTCCTTTAAAAATATTCATATTTTCGTTGAAAAATATAAGTAGTCCCCCTAAAAGTATTAATTTTTCCACAAAAAGTATATAAGTCTGATAATTTGTTGTAACAATTAACCAGACCCTTGTGTTTGAACAATTATTATACAATAAAGCAACTTTTCAATCTCTGCAAGTAACTAATCAATCGGGCTAAAAATATCTTTTCAAGCCACGATGGATTGGGGTTTAATACTTTTCTGGGATCCAGTTCGCCCAGAAAGCAAAGAAAACCAGCGTAAATCATACTTCATTAGTCTTTGCAGTGTTAGTTGTCTCCGTCTTCTTTACGATTGGGGAAATTAAAAACCAACGTAATATTTATCATGAATTCCCTTAAATAAGAAAGATTGCTGTAAAAACAGAGGGAGAATTAGTACAATAAAGAAAGTTAAATCTATTGTTTGGTGTAATTGACACCTTTCCCCAAATCCCCATCTTCATTATCTCGCTTTTTTGTTTTCTCGATCCTAGATTAGAATTTCATTTTCCCAAAAATTTATTTCTTTTTCTATCAAGAAAATCAAAAATTCAATTGTTGGTATGATGATTGTATTCGAAAATTAGAGTATTGGTTATCGCAGTATGATTTGTTGGTGTAATTGTCACGTTCCAGACGGGACGCGACGACGATCCAAAACTTAAACAGAATTAAATCCAACAGTCTAGACAAATGATATAATAACCCTAAGTGAAACAGAGTCAAGTAGCAGCGGAAATTAAATACAAGTACGAAATACAACTTAAAGTCTAGCAAATATCCAAATACAACCTATCAGAATATCCGAATTAAAATTACAGTCCAAAACTAAAAATAAAGTACACAACGTCCCAAGATTAAATGTCAAAGGGTCCTACGCCCTTAAGTACAGTCCAAAATGAAAACGGAATAAAAGAGAGTCCAACAACAACAAAAGTAAAAGAAACAAATCCAGCAACATCAATAATAATAGAAAGCAAGTCCAACAGGCGGAGCACTGGAATTCAGTCCGTGGTATGTTCGGCATCTTCAACGTGTTAACTATTTGCCTAATTTTATCCCACATGGGATATGTATCAAAGGCAAGTTATAAACTTAGCCTATAAAATGGCCTTAGGCCTTTAGTTTTAAGATGTACCAAAAATCTTCTCTTCTATCTCTATATTTGGTAAATCCTAATTTGTGGGTAATTTTGCCCAAGTTGTAATTTGTTCGGGAGATTAGTAAAGTGGTCGTTACGGTTGCGGTGCCCGGAGACGTAGGCAAAATTGGCCGAACTCCGTTATCAATTCCGGTGTGTTCTTTCCTTTATGTCTTTTAGTTTCTGCAATTATTTTCTGGTATTATTGTAGATGTTCTTGTAGTAGTTATTCTTGTAGTAACTATTCATGTTGTAGTTAGTATTCAATATTGTTTGTTGTAGTAGGGTATTTAGTCCACTACTTTTAGTACTGTTTAAGAAAGTTCTGTCTAAGGAGACCGGATTTTAAGTGGGACCGTTGTGACCCCTCCGGCCTTTCCTGGGAGCTTGTTTTATTCAGTATTATTTGTTGTGTATTATATACTCTCGATACCCCAACAAGTGGTATCAGAGCCGAAGGTTCGGCCTCGGTTCGTTTGTCTTTTATTTGTAATATTGAATACTACTATTTGAGTTCGAAATGACTACGGACACAACCGGTGCATCAGCATCCTCGTCCGCGCCAGGAAGGATGTTAGTGCCAAATATTAGAATTTTGGTGGAAACATTTGACGGTACTGGTCATTTCGGCATGTGGCAAGGCGAGGTGCTGGATTGTCTATTTCAGCAAGGTTTAGACATCACCATTGAAGAAAAAAAACCAGATGAAGTTGACGAAAAGGAGTGGAAAACCATTAACCGCTTGGCATATGGAACAATCCGATCGTGTTTGTCCAGACAGCAGAAATATGCATTTAAAAATGAGAATTCTGCTTACAAACTGTGGAAGGCTTTGGAGGACAAATTTCTGAAAAAGAGTGGTCGAACAAACTCCTCATGAAGAAAGCGATTGTTCGGTTTGAGTACCGCTCGGTACTACTATGAACGACCATATTCTTTGCATTTAATCAATTAGTTGCAGATTTGCTTAATTTAGATGTAACCTTTAGTGATGAGGATTTGGCTTTAATGTTGTTATCATCTCTTCCGATGAATTTGGACATTTAGAAACTACTTTACTTCATGGAAAATATGATGTATCTCTTGCTGTAGTTTGTGCTGCTTTGTATAGTTATGAATTAAGAAAAAAGAATAAAAAAGAAAACAGGAACATAGCAGCAGATGATGAAGCTTTGGTTGCAAGAGGCCGTTCGAAAAGCGAAAAGAAGGGTAGAAGAGGAAGATCGCATTCCAAAGCCAAACTTGACAAAGATGAGTGTGCTTTACGTCATGAGAAAGGACACTGGAAGAAAAAGCTGTCAGAAGTTGAAGAATAAAGGAAAAGCTCCTCAAGATGCTTGTGTAGGCGAGGTGAAAGTGAAGATGAGTTTTCACTGGTGGTTTCACCTTTAATTTCCCGTTCTGACGAATGGGTTTTGGATTCTGGATGCACCTATCATATGTCTCCCGTGAAGGAGTGGTTCTTCAATTTTGAAGACATCAATGGTGGAGTTCCCTTTATGGGCAATGACAATGCTTGTAAGACAAGCTGGATAGGTTCTATCCGATTGAAAAATCACGATGGATCAACCGTCTTGTCTTGACGGATGTTCGGTATGTACCAAATTTGAAGAAGAATCTCATCTCTTTGGGAGCCTTAGAATTAAAAGGCTTAATTGTTACTTTGCGAGATGGAGTTCTGAAAGCTACATTCGGCTCACTCGTGGTGATGAAAGGCATCAGAAGAAATAATGTGTATTACTATCAAGGTAATACAGTAATTAGGACAGCAGCAGTTGCAGATTCCAAAAACGAAAAGGAGTCTGAAGCAGCCAAGTTGTGGCATATGCGATTGGGACATGCTGGTGAGAAATCCTTGCAAACTCTGGCAAAGCAAGGATTATTGAAAGATGTTAAGGTATCCAAGCTTGATTTTTGTGAGCATTGTGTTCTGTGAAAACAAAAGAGGGTGAAATTTGGAGTTGCTATCCATAATACAGAAGGTATTTTGGATTATGTTCACTCAGATGTTTCGGGGCCTTCCAAGACACCATCTTTGGGAGGAAAACATTATTTTGTCACTTTCATTGATGATTTTTCCAGACGTGTTTGGGTGTACACTATGAAGACTAAGGATGAAGTGCTTGGAATTTTCCTTAAATGGAAAACACGAATTGAGAATCAGACTGGAAGAAAGATCAAAGTTCTACGTACAGATAATGGTGGAGAATACACAAGCGATCCTTTCCAAGAAGTTTGCCATAAGTATGGCATTGTTCGGCACTTCACGATCGGGAGGACACCACAACGAGAATGGGGTGGCGGGCGCATGAATCGAACCTTAGTGGAGAAAGTTCGATGTATGTTGTCCAATCTTTGGGTTGGCGACCACGAAAGACTGGCCGAGGCGTGACGTATGCGCAACATCTCATAAATCGATTGCCATCATCCGCAATAGGTCGTAAAACACCTTTAGAGGTATGGTCTGGAAAGCATGTTACTGATTATGATTTGTTACATGTTTTTGGTTCTCTTGCTTACTATCATGTGAAGGAATCAAAGCTAGAACCGAGAGCTAAAAGGGCCTTGTTCATGGGGATTACCTCTGGCATAAAGGGATACCGTCTTTGGTGTCTCGAGTCGAAGAAAATATTGTTTAAGCAGAGATGTTACCTTTGATGAACATGCCATGTTGAAGACAGTAACAAGTGAAAAGACCGACAGTGCTCTGCAACAGGTGGAGCATACACCAAAGCGGTGGAGGTAGAAGAAATGGCTATAATTCCACTAAGAATGACAATCCAATGAATGAGGATTTGTCGGATGATGATGAAGAAGAAGTTCGGACCAAGAACATTTGGATCAACTTGAACCCATTGCAGTAAGAAGGCCTAGACGTGAAATTCACAAACCTGCTCGATTTGCAGATATGGTAGCTTATGCACTTCTAGTTATAGATGATGACGTTCCTTTCACTTTTCGAGAAGCAGTTCGAAGTCCTGAAAGTGAAAAGTGGAAAGGTGCTATGGAGGAAGAGATGCGGTCTCTTCAGAAGAACAAGACTTGGAAGGTGACACAACTACCAAAAGGCAAGAAGGCAATTGGATGCAAATGGGTATTTGCAAAGAAAGATGGATTTCCTAACAAGAACGATGTGCGTTATAAGGCAAGGTTGGTAGCTAAAGGCTACGCTCAGAATGAAGGAATCGATTATAATGAGGTATTTTCTCCAGTTGTTATTAGAATTTTGTTGGCCTTGGCAGCACAGTTGAATTTGGAGCTAGCTCAACTTGATGTGAAGACGGCGTTCTTACATGGTGATTTGGAGGAGGAAATCTATATGACTCAGCTAGAAGGATTCAAAGTTGTAGGGAAAGAAAACTGGGCCTGTAAGTTGACCAAATCGTTGTACGGATTGAAGCAATCTCCGCGACAATGGTACAAACGATTTGATAAATTTATGATGGGGCAAAAGTACACATGAAGCAAATATGATCATTGTGTGTATTTACACAAGCTACAAGATGGATTTTTTATTTACTTACTCTTGTATGTTGATGATATATTGATTGCATCACAGAGCCAAATGGAAATTGACAAGTTGAAGGCTCAATTGAATCAAGAGTTTGAAATGAAAGATCTCGGGGAAGCCAAGAAGATACTCGGGATGGAGATAAGTAGGGACAGAATGAGTGGCAAGCTTTGTTTGACTCAGAAGCAATATCTGAAGAAGGTACTACAACGTTTTGGTATGATAGAGAATACAAAACCTGTAAGTACACCACTTGCTCCTCATTTGAAATTGAGTGCTCAACTATCACCAAAGAATGATGAAGAACGAGACTACATGGATAAAGTCCCATATGCTAATGCAGTTGGTAGCTTGATGTATGTAATGGTGTGTACAAGGCCGGATATTTCACAAGCAGTTAGTGTTGTGAGCAGGTATATGCATGACCCTGGAAAAGGTCATTGGCAAGCTGTGAAATGGATTCTACGGTATATTCTTAATACTGTAGATGTTGGTTTAGTGTTTGAACAGGATGGTAAACTTGGTCAAGGTATAGTTGGATATTGTGATTCTGACTATGCAGGTTATTTGGATAAGCGAAGGTCAACGACTGGATATTTGTTTACTTTTGCAAGAGCACCAGTCAGTTGGAAGTCTACTTTACAGTCGACGGTTGCTTTGTCTACAACAGAGGCAGAGTATATGGCGGTCAGTGAAGCTGTAAAGGAAGTTATTTGGCTTCAAAGTTTGCTTGAAGATTTGGGAGTTGGTCAGAAGCACATCACTGTGCATTGTGACAGTCAGAGCGCTATTCACTTAGCAAAGAACCAAGTTCTTCATGCAAGAACGAAGCATATTGACGTTCGTTATCATCTAGTGCGGGAGATTCTAGAAGAAGGAAACATTTTACTTGAGAAGATTCATACTACTGAAAATCCCGCAGATATGTTGACCAAGGTGGTGACATCAGTAAAGTTTAAACATTGTTTAGACTTGATCAATATCTTGCACATTTGAGTTGGCGCCGGAAGGCGCGTTTGGAGGCACCGCTGAAGACCGCTTAATTGAAGAGTTGAAATTTTGAAGTGGGAAGAAATTAGTCAAGGTGGATAATTGTTAACTATTTGCCTAATTTTATCCCACATGGGATATGTATCAAAGGCAAGTTATAAACTTAGCCTATAAAATGGCCTTAGGCCTTTAGTTTTAAGATGTACCAAAAATCTTCTCTTCTATCTCTATATTTGAGGAAGTCCTATATTTGGGAAATCCTAATTTGTGGGTAATTTTGCCCAAGTTGTAATTTGTTCGGGAGATTAGTAAAGTGGTCGTTACGGTTGTGGTGCCCGGAGACGTAGGCAAAATTGGCCGAACTCCGTTATCAATTCCGGTGTGTTCTTTCCTTTATGTCTTTTAGTTTCTGCAATTATTTTCTAGTATTATTGTAGATGTTCTTGTAGTAGTTATTCTTGTAGTAACTATTCATGTTGTAGTTAGTATTCAATATTGTTTGTTGTAGTGGGGTATTTAGTCCGCTACTTATAGTACTGTTTAAGAAAGTTCTGTCTAAGGAGACCGGATTTTAAGTGGGACCGTTGTGACCCCTCCGGCCTTTCCTGGGAGCTTGCTTTATTAAGTATTATTTGTTGTGTATTATATACTCTCGATACCCCAACACAACATACTCCTCATCTAGCCGCTAGAAAACAGGAGGGGATGAGACAGAATCAGTGGATGAGGTGATCGTGTGCAAGTGTGGCAATATATATAGTTAATGCAAGAAAACAGTTGTATGAAAAATGCGTGAGTTATGATGTGTGATTTCACACGCAGTTCACAAGCAACGTGATAAATATACTTAAATAATATACTTATACAATTTAAGAAACAGTTCGTGGTCACACAGACACTATGTGATTCAGGCAAGACAGGTAGGATTGCGTACGGAATGTAACGCCAATCCTATGCAAGACAAGTAATGGTTGCGTACGAATTTGTAGCGCCAACCAATGCAATACAAGTAGCGGTTGCGTACGGATTTGTAGCGCCAACCAAATGGGAACGATTAACTCCAGAATTGTGTAGATCAGACAGCGATTCCTTCGTTCTTCCTTGTAACTCCTCGAGCAAGATAGTCCAAGACCTGTCACCTTATCGCTCCATAGGCAAAGACAAATCCACAATAGAGCTAGCTAAGCCCGGATTGTCATAATCATGATTATACCTCAAGTACTACGACCCGCTTTCCTTGGACAAACTTCGTCCCTCAGTTGCCGGATTAGAACGATGGGGCTGGAGAGTGGAATAGCAGCCGAGCTGCCCGGTTTCATCCCCGACGTATCCATTCCGACTGTGAGCTCGACACACCAAGTTGACTCAGGCAGGAAAATAATTACAAGTTCAGGAAGTCAACCAGGCAGTCGAGTATTATTGATTCATGGAAGCAGTTCAGGAAAAGTTTTGAAATTGCGAGTGGCAATTATGGCGTTGGTGGAGTTATTTGGATGAAGATGATTATCGAGAGGATAAGTAATCTTCGATATCTTGAAGAATTAGGTGGGACATGAGTCCTGTTATAGATTCGAAATCGCAAGACGAGGAAGTCGCCCAACGATCGTGTCTTTGTCGGTCAAAACGATCCGATAATTCAAGGGATTTTTGAGAAAATAAAATATTTTAATTAATTATTGAAGTCAGAGGCTCCTGGGCTGTTTCTTTAAAAGAAAAATAATTTGAGTTAGGTCCTTGTTAAAAAGAAAATTTGCGATTAGCTCCGTTTTGTAAAAATCAATATTTTTGGGGTTAAAAATTAAATAATTAAATGCCCCGACCTTGAAAAATTATGAGGTCAGTTCCTAAATTCTCTAAATTGTTCAAGATTCAGGGTTTTAAAGTTTTGAGGTCGAGTTTTTATAAAATCTCATATTGGCCAAAAATTTGTTAAATGCCATTTCAGACCCTAAGTTTGAATTAATCGGAACTCACAAATCGGAAGGGATTTTAATGTGATTCCAGTTGTAAAATATCACTAAGGTCAGTGGGATGTTGGGACAAAAATAGTTTTAAAAAGAAATAAGTGTAGGTCCTTTAACTTTTGAAAATCTTATTTTTGTCCCTTTTTAAAATAATTGTCTTTAAGGCTTTTAGGGGTCCAATTGTTATGAAATTTGAACCTTGGGTCCAAAATATCATTAAGTTATGGTTAAATTAGTATTTCCAGGTACATGGACTGTATAAGTCCTGAAAAATTTATTTGGTCCTCAAGTTTAATCTTTTACAATTTGGTCCCTCAATTTTTATAAAATTACTTTCCAAGCTCTAAACACTTGGATTTTTGAATACACTTAATATATGTTATTTCCAGTCCCTTAGGAGTTAAAATTTCAAATTTTAAAAATAGGGTCTGGTACAGTTTCGAAAATTGCAATGTAGCCCTTAAACTTCTAAAATTTTACAATCTAGTCCTTGGGCGTTTAAGCGTTGATTTTATTTATCTTAAAATTTTATTAAAATGTCTAAACATCATTTTGAACCTGAGTACAGTCCCAAAACTAGAAAATTACAGAGGGGTCCCTTAATTTTTATTTTCTTGCAATTAAGTCCACCAACTTACCATTTTTGCATTTTAAGTCCAAAAATTGAAATTTAATCAATTATGCTCGACTTGTCCAGGTTATAAGTCATTAAAAATATGGATTTCAAGGATTATACACATGCATGTCCATCTCATACAAGAATTCATCAAATACATCAATAAAATGTACATGCATGCACCTATTCTTCAATAAATAGCATTTTTGAGCAATAATTGAGAAATTTTTCAACTTGATACATGAATTTAATATGCAATACATAATACATATATCTCAAGTGCTCAAAATAATACATGCATTTAAATAAAACACCTAGAAGTTGAAAGCATTTTTTCACCCACCTTAAAATGAATTGTTGTGAAATAAAAAGGATAATTCACAAGTGGATTTAAGAGGTCACTTAGGTCAGCCCCTAAGTCAAATAAAATACCAAAAATTAAGATTTAGAAAATGAGGTAAAATTAAGGAGAAAAAGAAAGAGGTGAAGAAAAATTGGTAAACTACACTTACCTTGTGTAGTAGATGAAATGAGACTAGTAGAGGTCTCAAAAATGGGTCTCTTTGTTCACTCTTAAATCAACTCCTAAGGTCAGCCCCTAAAACTCCAAAAATGAAAATGGAGTATCAAAATTTGGAAAATAGAAGGAGAAGAAGAAAATATACTAAAAATCTCATTTCTTACATTATAGTCCAATTTTCCCAACAATTTCTCTTCAAGTCTTTCTAAGATGACCACAATGCTTGCATGTCCTTAAGTAGTCTTCTATGTGTACCTCAAAAAATCAAGAGGTAAGGAGAATTCTTGTATTTTTGTTAAGTGTTTGAAGAAAGAATAAAGTGTTTGAAGATATGAAGAAATTATGTTTGAAGATATGAAGAAGTGTATTTGAAGATATGAAGAAGTGTTTGAAGACGTGAAGAATGTGTGTTTGAAGATATGAAGAAGTGCTTGAAGATATGAAGAATGTGTGTTTGAAGATATGAAGAAGTGTTTGAAGATGTGAAGGAAATTTGTAGAGAGAAGGAGGAGAATGTTTAGAGAGAAGGGAGAGGGTCTTGCTTGAATGAATAATGTGTTGGATGAAATTTTTGAAACTTTTTTGTAAAAATTGGCCTTATGGCCGAAAATGTGAAGGAGAGAGGGAGAGAATGATCAATTTTTGTGTCTTGCAATTTGTCTCTTGCATGGAGACAAAAGGAGAGTTAAAGGTATGGACATAAGATGGGTTTGAATGGAATTTGAGAGGAAAGAGGGGAATGTTGGAGATAGTGGGGAATGTTGGGAGATTTAATGATATAAAATTGTAGTATAAGATGATGTGTATAAGGTTTGTATTAATGGTGTAATAATACAAAAGATGATTAATATAAGAAGTAAGTGTACAAGAGTTGGGAGATAATTTTACACCAAAACCTCATTATGGCCGTCCACTATAGGGGTAATTATGGTATTCCCATATTTTGTTTTGTCCCAAAATTGATGATAATAGATGAATAATATCAATCTCCAAAATAATTAGTGATTTCCTTGATCACTTATAAGTCTCATGATCACTTAATCTAAATCAAATTCTTAATTCTCTAAGGTATAAGCCTCTAAAATAAATAGTCTCTTAAAATTCTAAGGTGACTAATAAATAAACAAATAATACTAATGATCAATCAAGTGATCATTAATGTGAAATAGAATTAATAAATGATTATGATTGCAATAAATACATAAAATGAAATTAAATGCAAAATATATTTATTATTAATATTTACCCGTCAAAGTGACGCGGTAAAATAGTCAAAATAGTACATAGACGGTAAGTGAAATAAATACACGCTCGGAAAATCGGGGCTTCACATCCTCCCTTCCTTAAAAGAATTTGGTCCCCAAATTCTCTTAAGAAAAGCTTTGGATACTGATTCCTCATGTCTTCTTCCATCTCCCATGTTGCATCTTCGTCTCGGTTGTGGTTCTGCCACACTACTTTAACCATCGGAATCTCTCTCTTACGCAACTGACGTGCCTGCTAGTCAATAATCCGGATCAGCTTCTCAGTGTAGGATAAATTCTCCATCAGAGGAGGAGTATCACGAGTGATGATATGCTCGGGATCGGGTCGATACTTCTTCAATCTAGATACGTGGAATACATCGTGCATTCCCGCATGCTGTGCTAGTAACTCGAGTCGGTAGGCTAACTTCCCGATCCTCTGCAAAATCTTGTAAGGTCCAACATATCTCGGACTCAACTTGCCTCCTTCCTTTGGATTGATCAATCCTTTCCGTGGCAAAAGTCTGAGAAATACTTCATCTCCGACTTCAAATTCCAAATCCTTTCTCCTCTTGTCCAGGTAACTCTTAAAGCGACTTTGAGCCATGCGGATCCGCTCTTTGATCAGTTTGACCTTCTCCATGGCTTCTTGAACTAGGTCAACCTTTGGAATCGAAGGTGACTTTCGTTTTCCTTTTGGAGTCCATTGGTCATCAATCTCCCAGTTTAGTGGAGATTTACACTTTTGCCCATACAGGGCTTCGCAGGGTGCCATCCCAATCATTGCCTGATAGCTGTTATTATAGGCGAACTCAGCCAATGGTAAGTGCGAATCCCAACTTCCCTGGAAATCCAACGTGCAAGCTCGCAGCATATCCTCCAGGGTTTGAATCATTCGCTTAGACTGTCCATCCGTTTATGGGTGCGCTGCCGTGCTGAAACTTAGCGAGGTACCCAATTCCTCGTGCAAGCACTTCCAAAATATGGAGACAAACCTCGAGTCTCTATCTGATACTATGTCGACTGGCACTCCATGCAGTCGTATGATTTTTCGGATATAAATCTGCGTGAGTTTCTGCAAGCTGTCAGTTTTCTTGATGGGTAAGAAGTGTGCAGATTTCGTGAGTCGGTCTACGACTACCCAAATAGCATCATAGCCTCCTCTGGTCCTCGGTACATCCGTCATGAAGTCCATCGTTATGTGTTTCCATTTCCACTCGGGAATTCTCAATGGTCAGAGCGGCCCGGATGGTCGTTGGTGTTCTGCTTTTACTCGTTGACACTTCAAACATCTCGCAATGAACTCCGCTACCTGGTTCTTCATGTTTACCCACCAATAATTCCGTTTCAAGTCCTTATACATCTTGTTTCCTCCAGGATGTATAGTGTATTTCGAACGGTGTGACTCTGCTAGGATTCTATTCCTAATCTACTCATCACTCGGTACACAAACTCAATTTTGGAATCTGATAATCCCATCTTCATGCACCGAAAATTCTAATCTCTCTCCTTTAAGTATTTTCTCTTTCAGTTTTTGAAGATGCACATTTGTCCCATGTGCTTCCTTGATCTCGGTCAGCAAATCGGGTTTAACCGAAATGTTAGCACATGAAATATGAGTATTGGTTCTCATCGGATTCCAATTGCTCAGCTCTTCTAATGATTTCCACTCTCGAATCATTAGTCTGGCTATACTCGCCTTTCTGCTCAAGGTGTCAGCTACTACGTTAGCTTTCCCGGGATGGTATTGAATATCAAAGTGATAGTCCTCAATTAACTCCATCCATCTCCGTTGCCTCAGATTGAGGTCTTTCTGAGAGAATAGATACTTCAAGCTATTGTGATCTGTGAAAACCATGAATGTTGCTCCGTAGAGATAGTGCCTCCATTTATTTAACGCGAATACTATCGCTACCAATTCCAAGTCATGCGTTGGGTAATTGGCCTCATACGGCTTGAGCTTTTCTGATGCATAAGCAATGATCTTTCCCTCATACATGAGCACTGCACCTAGTCCTTCCTTTGATGCATCACTGTAGACGACAAAGTTTTCTGTTCCCCTTGGAAGGGCTAAGACTGGAGTTGTAGTAAGTCATTTCTTTAGCTCTTGGAAACTAGCCTCGCACTTGTCATTCCACTCAAACTTGACTTGCTTCTGGGTTAGTCGAGTGAGTGGTCATGCAATCTTGGAGAAATCATTGATAAATCTTCGATAATATCCAGCTAGTCCTAAGAAACTCCAGATCTCCGTTACAGACTCGGGTTGTTTCCATTCAACCACTGTTTGTACCTTCGATGGATCTACTGCGATCCCATTGTCGGATACTATGTGTCCCAAGAATGTGACTTCACTAAGCCAAAATTCACACTTGTTGAATTTGGCATACAGCTTATGCTCACGTAGTGTTTCCAAAACGATTTTCAGATGACGTTCATGCTCTTCTCTAGATTTAGAGTATTCGAGTATGTCATCAATGAATATCACTACGATCTGATCCAAATAGGGCCGAAAGACTCGATACATCAGATCCATAAATGATGCTGGTGCGTTCGTTAGGCCGAGAGGCATTACTGCGAACTCGTAGTGTCCATATCTAGTTTGAAATGCAGTTTTGTAAATCAAACTTCGAATACACCGTCGCTCCTTGAAGTTGATCAAACAGTTTGTCTATCCTCGGGAGGGGATATTTGTTCTTGATGGTCACGCTATTAAGACTGCGATAATCTATACACAGTCTTAATGTGCCATCCTTCTTCTTAACAAACCGTACCGGTGCTCCCCATGGAGACGTACTTGGTCGGATAAATCCCACATCCATCAGCTTCTCCAATTGAGTCTTCAACTCTTGCAACTCAAGAAGAGCCATTCTATACGGCATTCTGGCAATCGGGGTAGTTCCTGGTAAAACCTCGATGGTGAACTCGACTTCCCTATCTGGAGGGACAGTGGTAAGTTCTTGTGGAAATACATCTGTGTATTTCGATACTATAGGTACTTGGTTAATTTGTGTCTCAACCTTGGGTTTGTTAATTACAAATGCCAAGTACCCTTGTGCCCCTCTAGCGATCGCCTTCCTCGCTTTCATTGCTGAAATGATTGGGGCAATCTTAACTCGTGCCCTTCCCGAAATTTCCACTTCGGGCGGGTTCACATAGCTTAATGGGATTGCGATGGCAGTCCATCTGTGCATGGTGTGCAGACAACCAGTTCATTCCCAATATCACGTCGTATTTAGATATAGGTAATAAGATCAAATCGGCAGGAAAATGTATCTCATCAATCTTAACTTCGCGTGCATTATAGATAATATTTGTTATCTGGCTTGCGCCCATAGGAGTTGACACTTCTAGACATATAGGCATATGTTTCATGCATGCATGCAGCTTGTGTACAAAATGCGGTGCGACAAATGAATACGATGATCCAAGGTCAAACAATATTTTAGCGTAGTGGTTAGATACTAAAAGCGTACCTTCTACCACATCCGTTGCCTCCGGAGCCTCATGCCCGGCTAGTGCAAACGCTCGGGCGGGCATCCTTGCTCGATTACCCTGGCCATTGCCCGACTTCTGCAGTTGCACCTATTTCGTACGATCCTCGTACTTCGGGCTATCCTTCACCGTGGTGTCTTTGAGTTCTCGCCACGCAAGCATCTTCCCTGTTTGCGCCAACAATCGTTGGCAGTATGCCCCGGTTTCTGGCAATGTGGACACACTTGACCCGACTTTCCCTGTTCTAGTCCTTTCCCTTTATCCGCCTTATTAATTGGTCCCTTCTGAAACTTAGCAGGCTGCTTAGATGGCTGTCCCACAGCTATCCTTTTGAGATTGTTTGATGGCCTACTCTGCTGAATCTATCCAATACGATTCAGTCCCGACTCGATGCGGAGAGCTACCTTTACCATGGCTGAGTAAGTTGTCATTTCAACAGTTAAAAGCTATTTTTGAAGTTCCAGCTTCAGTCCCCGTGTGAACTTGTACAGTTTGTCCTCTTCTGTACTGATTGTCCCCAGAGCGTATTTGGACAACCGATGAAATTCGGACTCATCTTTGGGCTACGAGACATGTTCCCCCTCCCTATGGAATTCATCCCGGCGTGCCTCTTTCACAACTTGGGGAATGTACTGTTCATTGAATTCAACCAGGAAATTTCCCCATGTTCTGGCTACTCGGTCCTGTTCCCACTTTCTCTCAACTGCTCTCCACCAATCTCTAGCAGCCAATTCAAGTCAAAATACGGCGAGTGTGACTTTCTGCTCATCTGAATATTGGAGAGCATTAAAGATATTCTCTAATTTCTCAATCCATTCCTCTGCTTTTAAGTCATCTGGCTCTCCTAAGAAAGCCGGTGGGTCGAACCGTAAGAATCGCTCCAAGGTGCGATTGTTTACCTCTCGGGCGGGTTTGGGGGCACGATGTTGAGGCTCTGCTTGTTGCCTCATGAAAACCAAGATTTGTTGTAGGGCCTGCGCGGTCAAATTGTCTCCTGCAGCTGGTGGAGGAGGTGGTGGTAACTCGGGGGAGGGTACCCGTTCCCGGGGTACGTCATCATTCCTTCGGGGAACTCAGCTGGGTCCCCCGCGTCCGCGATGTTCAGCCATTCTGTATCTTGAAGTATTAGTTACAATCCATAAATAAATGATTCAAATACATGCTCGCGTAAAACAAATTATATCATAGGGAAAGCAACAACAGTACACAATACACAAAATAAGTAGAAAAGGCATATCCATTAATGTGAAAATTTGAATACACCCACATGAGTTCATACAACATGAATACATGAATCAAAGATACATCTGAAATTAGGATACAACTGAATCGAAATACAACGGGAACAAATTACAATGGATGGACATAAGCGTCTACTACAACACAAGTACAATCTAATAAATAAGCTATCTACTCGGTGAGGCCGTTGTCATCATCACTGGGGTAGTGCCTCGGCATCTGGCCATTCGACAAAATCAAGCCACTGCTCAAGTCCCTGGGCGTCATCAAGCGGGGCAGCCTCAAGCGCCTCGGGCTACCCGACCTCAACTGGATCCTCCTCGGGATCCTCTTCATTATCTGCCTCGGGGTTAGGTACGGGGGTTCCGCCTCGGGCGGTAGCAATGGCGGCGCATTAGCTGCTAAGGCAGCCTCCAGGGCAGCATGCCGCTGAGCTAGGGCCTGGGTAAGGTCCTCAATCACGGCCATCTGTTTGACGAGGGTCTCCTCCAAACGGTCAATAGTGTCCCTGGACATGTGGGCGTCCATTTCCCACTTCTGGCGGCCATCGCTAGCCCGCTTCATCTTTTCCCGCATATTATCCAGGCGCTCCTAGATCAACTGTATTTGGTCTTCCCACGCCCGAATGGTGTTGTCGCGGTCCTTGACAATGATCATCAAATTATTATTCTCTTCCTGGCTCCTCGCCAGGCGATGCTCTAGATCTCGTGTATGTTGGCGCTCCTCTGTCAGTCTCGAGGTGGCCCGGATATAGTCCTGGTGCCAGTGAATCTTGAGTGCCCAAAAATAGCCACGCTCGGCGTGGGCCTCGAATACGTCCCACCAAGTTGGGGGTGTCGGCTGCATCCTGGTCAAACAAAACTAAGACGGGTTAGACGAAGGTAGAGGAAAGATAAGGAAGAAATAAAAAAAATGAATAAAGAAAGTCAGTCAAGAGTCAACTAAGTCAAGACAAGTATGACTATGGAACCTCCAAGTATAAAATTCTTAACTCAGTTTAATCATCAATAATACGGTTCTATGCCATTTTGAAATCGATTTCACACTTAATTAGTTAAGTCGCGGTACTTCCCAATACAGACTGAGGGTCCTATCCTGGGTCAGCTCGGTGTAAGTTTCCATCTTACTAGTCGATCTCTGATACCACTAAATCTATCACACCCTAGACGGGACGCGACGACGATCTAAAACTTAAACAGAATTAAATCCAACAGTCTAGACAAATGATATAATAACCCCAAGTGAAACAGAGTCAAGTAGCAGCGGAAATAAAATACAAGTACGAAATACAACTTAAAGTCTAGCAAATATCCAAATACAACCCATCAGACTATCCGAATTAAACTTACAATCCAAAACTAAAAATAAAGTACACAACGTCCCAAGCTTAAATGTCAAAGGGTCCTACGCCCTTGAGTACAGTCCAACATGAAAACGAAATAAAAGAGAGTCCAACAACAACAAAAGTAAAAGAAATAAGTCCAGCAACATCAACAATAATAGACAGCAAGTCCAACAGGCGGAGCACGGGAATTCAGTCCATGGTAGGTTCGACATCTTCAACGTACTCCTCATCTAGCCGTTAGAAAACAGGAGGGGATGAGACAGAAATCTCAGTGGATGGGGTGATCGTGTGCAAGTGTGGCAATATATATAGTTAATGCAAGAAAACAGTTGTATGAAAAATGCGTGAGTTATGATGCGTGATTTCACACACAGTTCACAAGTGACGTGATAAATATACTTAAGTAATATACTTATACAGTTTAAGAAATAGTTCGTGGTCACACAAGCACTATGTGATTCAGGCAAGACAGGTAGGATTGCGTACGGAATGAAATGCCAATCCTATGCAAGACAAGTAATGGTTGCGTACGGATTTATAGCGCCAACCAATGCAATATAAGTAGCGGTTGCGTACAGATTTGTAGCACCAACCAAATGGGTCTGATTAACTCCAAAATCGTGTGGATCAGACAGCAATTCCTTCGTTCTTCCTTGTAACTCCCCGAGCAAGATGGTCCAAGACCTGTTACCTTGTCGCTCCATAGGCAAAGACAAATCCACAGTAGAACTAGCTAGGCCCGGATTGTCATAATCATTTTTTGAATAAGTGCAAATATATATATAAAAAATGAAAAAAGAGTAATCCTAATCACAAGCAGATCAGGTAACCAAATGAAAGCGTGGAAATAATGTCAACAACCAAAACGAAGTGGTCACAAGCCGACCAAATGGCTGAGTGGTTGGGACCTCGTTAAAACCTTCCAAGGTAAAACCCACCCTTGTGGGAAAAACCCTTGGAAGGAAAAAGAGTACCCCCCAGGAAAAATAGACGCCTAAAAAAGAAACCTGAAGTGGTGGCGCATTAAGTAACAAACCTATAGTGGATTGGCCAACATAATCATCAGTGAGGTAGTGAAGAAGGTCTGTGGGCGGGACGCCCCACCAGGCGCCACTCTCCGTCTTCTTGCTCAGCATGTCTGCCACCCGATTGCCTTCGCGAAAGATATGAGAGACTACAAGATCAATGCCACTGAGCAGATGCAAGGTTTGGTGCCAATAGCTAAGATGGCGCCATGGGACCTCCATCGTTCTCTTCTCCAGCAGGTTCACCACATACATCGAATCTGATTCCAGCCAAAGTTGCATCCATCCTTTTGCAGATGCGTAATGAATCGCCCATATTGCTGCAACCAATTCAGCTTCAAATGTGTACCCTGAACCACAGTGATGGACAAATCATCTGCGAAAGAATCCTCTACAATTCCGAAAGACACCGGAGGCTGTTAGATTGCCCTAGCGCCCGAAGCGCCCATCCGTGTTAACCTTGATCCAATCCAGGAGGGGTTTTGCCTGGACCTCCACAATCGTCGGAGCATGCCTAGCCCTTCTTCCGAGAACTCTTAAACCACGCAGGATAAAGAGGTCCTGCTGATCATTATTCATGCATCCCCGGTCCAAAGATGCTGATTCAACAATGAGTACATGTAGGTGAATGAGTGCCGCCTCCAGAGTCCAGATTTTGTTGTGGAAAATTAACTCATTACGGATGTGCCAAATAAGCCAGATGCAGGATAATATTGCCACACGCCAAAGGAAAGCGTCCAGGTCACTAAAATGAAGAGACATAAGCCGTACCAGCAGTTCACTGAAACTGTAAGTCTGGAAGGGGTGCACGTGAAAGGCTTGGAAGATCCAACGCCATATATGCCCTGCAAAAGCACAAGAAACAAATAAGTGATCAACCGATTCCCCTGATTCCCTGCAATGAACACAAACCAAAGGGCCAGTAAAACTTCCCCTAGCTCGTAAAGAATCCTGGACTGCCAATCAGTTGTGTATAGCCCTCCATGCCACCACCGATCTCCGTTACGGGATATCTTTGGACCAAATCCAAGAACCCCATCTAACTGCTGCCAGGGTCTTTGGGGGCATAAATAATTATAAGCCGTCTTGAGGTAAATCGAACCATCCTCTGAGTTCATCCAAATACGAGTATCCGGGATGTAGGCGCAATTGGGACATGCACAATAGCTCGAACCCGCTCGAATAAGCCTCCACAGAGGGGAGGGTGAAGTCTTAGGATCCATCATAAAAATAATCGAGAGATATCTTTCTTTGAAATAAATATCTATAATCCTCCGGAATGCCAATTAAGTCAAGAATGGAGTATCCCAACCAACTATCAACCCAAAATAATACCTTGGAATTGGCGCCTGGGATCCAACGAGCACCATCCAAGCAATCAGAAATACAGGGTTTAATCCCAGGCCAAATAGAAGAAGGAAGAAAGGACCTCCGGATATCCCCATTTCTAGTAAAGTACCGTTGTCTGAGGGTCCTAAAAACCACCGAGTCCGAGTTTAGAACCTTCCAGCCCAATTTCATTAAGAAAGCCTTGTTAGCAGCCATGATCGATCGCACGCCCAAACCTCATACTTCAGGCGTGCGGCAAGATGTATTCCAGTTGACCACTACCTTTCCTTTAGAATTCACGTCCCCCATCCAAATGAAATTACGCATGGCTTTTTCCATTTGTTTTAGCAACGTGGCAGGCCATTTATATATCATCATGGTGTCCACGAAAGAACTAGTTATCACCGAGTTAACAAGGCAAACCCTACCAGCAAGGAAGAGAGACGAGCCTTTCCATCGTCGGAACTTAAGGATTATCTTGTCAAAGATAGGCTGTAAATCCGCGACCTTTGGATCTCCCTTGAAGATTGGAGCGCCCAAGTAGATGGTGGGGAACGCCCCTGGATGAATCCCTAGAATGTGTTGCACCCTGCCACGGACATAATGCGAAACTTGCGCCCCAAAATAGACCTTGGATTTCTGTGGACTAAACACTTGACCCGATATATCTGCATAATGAGTAAGAATCTGAAGCAAGACCCGGGCATTGGATGAAGACGCCCCACACATGATGACAATATCGTCTGCATATAAAATGGATGATGGAAAGACAATACTCCTTGGCACCGTGAAGGCAGATAACCGGGACTGATCCATCGCTGCTGCAATAAACCGACCCAGGACCTCCTCCGCAATACAAAACAATAGGGGTGATAAAGGATCCCCTTGTCTGACTCCTCTGGAACAGGGAAAATAACCAACCGGCGTCCCATTCAACAGCACTGATATTTTGGATGACCGAAGAACCACCTCCACCCAACGCACGAACATTTTGGAGAAACCGAAATGGCGCAAGACATGTAGTAAAAAATCCCACCTCAATGTGTCGAATGCCTTGCGAATATCGATTTTCAGTATCATATTCGAATCCGTGCGTCCCTGTAAGACATTGAACCCTTCAGATACCATGGCAATACACTCATGAATTTGTCTACCCAGGATAAAACCAAACTGAGTCGGAGATAAATAATCAGCAATAATCGAACCCAAGAGCATAGCCAATATCTTCGTGATAATCTTGAAAAGGAAGTTGCTCATGACAATCGGGCGGAAATTTTCAATGACATTTGCATCCTTAGTCTTTGGGATGAGCGCCATGAAACTGGCATTCAATCCCAGAGGTAATGACGAATTACTAAAGAAAGAGCGAACAACGTCTGTTACCTCAACAGAGATGACATCCCAGAAATGGCGGTAAAAAATCCCATTGAACCCATCAGGCCCCAGAGAACTGTCTGAGTCCATATGAAGAATGTGTTTGTGTTAAGTGTTTGCATTCTTGTGTTTGTGTTAAGTGTTTGAATAAAGAAGAAAGTGTTTGAAGATATGAAGAAAGTATTCTTGAAGATATGAAGAAGTGTGTTTGAAGATATGAAGAAGTGTTTGAAGATGTGAAGAATGTGTGTTTGAAGATATGAAAAAGTATTTGAAGATATGAAGAATGTGTGTTTGAAGATATGAAGAAGTGTTTGAAGATGTGAAGGAAATTTGTAGAGAGAAGGGGGAGAATGTTTAGAGAGAAGGGAGAGGATCTTGCTTGAATGAATAATGTGTTGGATGAAATTTTTGAAACCTTTTTGTAAAAATTGGCCTTATGGCCGAAAATATGAAGGAGAGACGGAGAGAATGATCAATTTTTGTGTCTTGCAATTTGTCTCTTGCATGGAGACAAAAGGAGAGTCAAAGGTATGAGCATAAGATGGGTTTGAATGGAATTTGAGAGGAAAGAGGGGAATATTTGAGATAGTGGGGAATGTTGGGAGATTTAATGATATAAAATTGTAGTATAAGATGATGTGTATAAGGTTTGTATTAATGGTGTAATAATACACAAGATGATTAATATAAGGAGTAAGTGTACAAGAGTTGGGAGATAATTTTACACCAAAACCTCATTATGGCCGTCCACTATAGGGGTAATTATGGTATTCCCATATTTTTTTGTCCCAAAATTGATGATAATAGATGAATAATATCAATCTCCAAAATAATTAATGATTTACTTGATCACTTATAAGTCTCATGGTCACTTATTCTAAATCAAATTCTTAATTCTATAAGGTATAAATCTCTAAAATAAATAGTCTCTTAAAATTTTAAGGTGACTAATAAATACACAAATAATAATAATGATCAATCAAGTGATCATTAATGTGAAATAGAATTAATAAATAATTATGATTACAAGTAATAAATAAAATGAAATTAAATACAAAATATATTTATTATTAATAGTCAAAATAGTACATAGACGGTAAGTGAAATAAATACACGCTCGAAAAATCGGGGCTTCACAATAATGGGACCTGAGGTTCGGAAAAGGCTAAGAAATGGTAGACGCAATGGGGTAAATGTGAAAAAATGAGGAGTATTTTGAAAGGGCATATATATACTCGGGTCTGTTCCTAGGATTCGTCTAACCGATTAGATCCATCAGAGAATCCTGCTCAAAAATGAATAGTGTAAATGAACTAGACTTTTGTTCTAATATTCCCCATCTACTTTTTCTTTGGTCAATTGAATAGTTGTTTGTGAAGGTCAAAGACTGCAACTGCAAATTGAATGTGACTAGAAGAATAAAGCACTTGGGCTTCGCTCAATTTCTAATTTTTTGTCTTAAAAAGTTTGTAATAAAAAGTAGCCATATGATTATTAATTGAGTTACTGTACCATGTGATTTATAACGGATAGATAGATAGATCCTTGGTCAGGGATGTAAAGGAATTGAGTACAATCAAGTATGTTATAGTTCAAACTTACTTCAAACTTGTGAATTTTTATCAAGCTTAAAAAGTTGTATTGAATTTATGTTTTTTTATTAATAAGGCTGAGTTTTGAATGAGCTTTAGTTAAGCAGAACACGAATCAAAATTGATTACTTTAATATTATTACACATATTTTATTTTTTACCAGTCTCTTTCTAATTTAAAATTCGAGACAGAATTTAGGAGCGATCAACATACTCACTAATCGAGTCACGTTCAAGCTAAAGCTTCACATCTTATTGAATGAAATAATACGTCCAAAATTGGTTCATTATATTAACAAACTAAACTCAAATAACCTTTTAATTAAAGATCAATCTCAACTCAAGTATCAAACAACTTAGTTTGTTTTTCAGTCTTAATTTATTTCTTATGTTCAACGAATTAAGAGAGTAAAATTATAAATGAACCAAATAGTAATTAATCAACAAAGTGGCATAAAGTGGTCTTATTTACCTAGGTACACGCAAAAAAAGTCATATGGTTTTCTCTCATTGAGATTCTCCCTTACTGTTTCTTTTGGGGTTTCAACCTAGTCATCTCCTTCATAGACTTCCCATCCCATGACTGATCTTGTTTCTTCCCTGTTTCACACATCTCACATGTTCACAACCCTTATCACTCTACTTATATAATATGTTTCTTTCTCATCACGTTTTTCTTTTTTTTTGCAGATCTTACTACCAGTGCAACGGGAGCCAATCAAGGATTTAAAGTTTCTATCGTTACCCAAGCTTCTTCTGATTGTATTGCTACCTTCCACCTTTATGGACGACGAATTGGAGAAACTCTACGCTTGCCTTTCATTGGGAGGAGACGAAAATAAAGTAATTGATACGGGTGGAATCACTTCGAAAACTATCGATCTCAAAAAATGAATTGTGGGCAAAATCCTGGCACTGCGAATTATCCATGTCGATCAGGTTGAGCTCCTATTCAAACATCGGTGGAATCCACGAGGAACATTCTCTTGTCGAACAATTCATGACAACATATTCTAATTTTCCTTTGACAATGCTGACGATAAAAAGAAAACAATCTCTGGGGCTCCTTGGTTATTTGATAGATATATACTACTTATTAATGAAGCGAAACCAAATCTGAACCCGACGAAGATCAATTTCTCCCATTGTAATATATGGATCCAACTTCATCACCTCTCCCTTGGCCTCATGAGCAGAGAATTTGCAAAGATTGCTGGGAATTCTAATGGTAAATTCATTGATCTGGATTATGACTCAATTGGTTCTGTCATTGGAAAATTTATGTGTATCAAGGTGAACACTGATATCATGAATACGTTGATACGTTTCATTGTGCAAATTTCCAATGAAAAACAAAACTGATTTCGCTAAAATATGAGCGCCTCCCGGATTTCGCTACCATTGCGGAATTATTGGTCATATCTTCAAAGATGTGATACTTGAACCTTTGATCCCAACTCTATCACAAATCCTCTAGGATATGGTACTTGGCTTAAAGCTGCTAAAGGCGGTACTCTTTTTTCTTCCTCTCATTGAAACCCTACCTTATCCCAATCTCCCCATCCCGCAAACCCTCCCAAATCGCCATAACCAAAATCCCTCCGCTAACCAAAAAGCTAACCCTGACAATAATACAACCCCCCGACTGCCTGTGCTCCTCCTTACATCAGCCGAACATGTTCATGCCTTATCACATCCCCCTGAAAAACCTCTCTTCCCTTCCACGCATACCTCTCAAAACCCTACAACTATACAATCGAGTAATCCACCAAATTCCCTATCTCTAGTTCTCTACAACTTCCTCACGAAAATCTCTCCCAGTGAATTGTTGTATGCTAGTCTCTCCTACCCGCATACCACTCACAATAGTCTCGCCAAAAACATATCCTTTTCTCTTCCTCTTTAATTGAATATATTCCCACTTCTTGCATACAATTGCCCCTACCTCAAATTACAAAACCTATTATCTCCCTTTCTGAACCTCCAGCACATGATACCTCCCATGCAAACATTTTCCCCACTCCGTCTCGCTCTAATCTCAGAATCACTTCTTCCGTCAAAAATATTTTCCTCCCTCCAAGTCCTTTCCTCACCACAGTTCCTATGAACTTGATACCCCAGCCCGAAAAATAGCTCGTAAAATCACAATTCTTCGTAAAAAAACTTTTTTCACTCCCAACTCTTTGGTCCCTTCCTCGAAAAGAATGTTAAATATTGATGGTTTTCTTGACTCGGATTTCTTAGTCATCCCAGTTGAAATTATCTAGAAAACACAGAAAATAGATTGCTCCACCCTTAACATGGATTCTCCCAGCTTTGTTTCGGAACCTACATCTTCCAGCCCGACGGAGTTTGGCGGCAACCAGCCCGCCAATCACCATTAAAATACAAAGTTGGAACTGTCAAGGGCTCAGGAACCCTCGAACAGTTCATGAACTATGCGATTTTATTCACGCAAAATCTCTCGACGTTGTATTTCTTTGTGGAACAAAATGCAACATTTTGGAAAATGATAAGATTAAAAGTTCGCTTGTTTTGTTTGGTATTGCAACGCACCATTTAATGGCCGTTTTGGGGGTCTTGCCTTCCTTTGGAAAAAATCAATTTTGATCTCTCTTCGCTCACTCTGTGATCGTTTCATTGATGCAGACATGATCTTTATGAATAAAGCACTCTGGATTAATGGGATTTATGGCCAACCCGATGTTTCTCTCCGTCGTCAATTTTAGTAGTTCTTTAAATCTCTTAATTCTTCCCAGTCCATCCCATGGAGTTGTTTTGGTGACTTCAACAAGGTTCTTCTTCAATTGGAATTTGAGGGTCGGGGACCCCGAGCAACCTGGAAAATTGATGCATTTCGAGATACCCTTCACTTCTGTGACCTTCACAATATGGGATATAAGGGCCCTTGTTTTACCTGGAACCGTCTTTCTATCCACCCTCATACCCAACAAGCCCGACTTGATCGAAGCATTTGTAATAACACATTTTGGTCTTTACACCCCAACTGGCGAATCGAGCACTTTAAGGATTTTGCGCCTGATCACTCCATGATTTTCATCTCTTCCCTAACCAATCCCCCAACCACTTTTCATCCACCCAACCAAAGAAGCCTTTTCATTTTGAAGCCTTGTGGATCCGCTCTTCTGATTGCAAAACAATTATAACTGAGAACTGGAACAAAGATTTGGATAGCATCTGTGATAAAATCGAAAGCTGCAAATTTGGCTTTATCAATTGGAGTCGACGATATTTGGCAATTTTCCCAACAAAATTGATTCTCTCAAAAATGAAATTTCGAAGCTTAAATTGGGTACGATCACTTCTAAATTCCGGGACATAATCACTCATCTACATGCTCAACTTGATGTTTTATTATCTCTATAGGATTTGAAATGGAAACAACGGCTAAAAATCACTGGTTCCACGAGGGTGATAGAAATTCTAAATATTTTCATGCTATGGCTTCTGCTCGTAGGGAAGTGAACCGAATTCATTCATTGAGCTCATAATTGGGAAGTATTTTTCTGATATTTTCTCTTCCTTGTCTCAGTAAAGGTCGAACAAGCTATCAATCGGATCAAGCAAAAGGTAACATCAGAAATGGCCAACTCCTTGACCCAACCCTTCACTTGTAACGAGGTAACCCACGCTCTTAAACATATGCACCTTTCAAATCCCCATGTCCGGACGGTATCAGTCAACTTTTTTACCAAAGATTTTGGCATTTTGTGAAAGATGATGTTACTAATTTTGTACTAAATTTTTCAAATAATCTTTCATTTGAGTGTTAAATTTACTCATATTGTTTTTATATCCAAAACAAAAGATCCAGAGTCCATAACCCAATTTCACCCAATCGGTCTCTGTAATGTTGTGTACAAAATTTCCTCCAAAGTGACTCAATCGGTCTCTGTAATGTCGTGTACAAAATTTCCTCCAAAGTGATTGATCTTCATCTCCGATCCATAGTCCATTCTATCATCTTGGAATCCTAGTCCCAGAATCCTAATCTGCTTTTGTACCCAACATGCTATTTATTGACAATATTTTTATCGCATGTGAAACCCATCACTCCATGAAAATGCGCACTTCTCGTAAAATTAGCCACATGTCCATTAAACTAGATATGAGCAGAGCATTTGATCGAGTCGAGTGGAATTTTATCCTTATCGTGTTGTCAGCATTAGGCTTTCAGACCATTTCATTGCCCTTATCAAATCGTGCATAACCATGCCCATTTTCTCGTTTCTTCTTATGGTCAACAAGTTGGGTCCATCTATCCCTTTTGGGACATTCGACATGGCGATCCCTTTTTCCCATATTTATTCCGAGGCATTTTCTCTTATTTTGCAGGATCTCCTGGCTGGTAGGAGACTACATGGAATTGCTATAAACATAATGGCTCCATCTATTTCTCATCCTTTTTTCGCCGATGACACCCTCCTTTTCGGACATGCCACAACGAAGAAGAGATCAATTTTTGATTCACCATTACCCTTTATGAGGAGTCATCAAGTCAAAGATAATTATGAGAAGTCGAGAATTTACTTCAGCCCTAACACAGACCTAAACGTCAGAACTTCCATATCTCAATTCCTTCATATTCTGGAAGTCTTAAACCACTGTAAATATCTCGGATTGCCATCTATAATTGGAGCTAGTAAGAAACAAATTTTTGGATCCATCATTTATCGTTGTTGGTCTAAACTTAGTGGGTGGAAGGAAAAAACTCTTTCTCAGGCCGGGAGAATTATCTTGCTATAATTTGTGATCCAAGCCATTCCGACGTTTGCGATGACTTGTTTTAAAATTCTTGATGGGGTAATTGATAAAATTAACTCGATGGTAGCTCAATTCCTTTGGGGTTCCACCTCCAATAAAAAATCATCCATTAGGAAAGATGGGATAAGTTGTGTGCAAACAAAGTTCGAGGAGGTTTGGGCTTCAGAAATCACAAGGCTTTCACTTTAGCTTTATTATCCAAACAAGTTTGGCGAATTCTCACCTTTCCTTTTTCGCTACTTGCTCGGATTCTTAAGGCTAAATAATTTCCTTCGTGTAGTATTCTCGATGCGACTCTTGGCAATCGATCCTCATGGTCTTGGCAAAGCATCTTCGAAAGAATCCAAAAAAATCATTAAATCAGGGTCATCTACGTTAATTGGAGTGATCCTTGGCTCCCTATGCGCTCGGATTACAGAATTCGTATTAATCCCCCATCGCATACGCCTTATAGATTTGTTTCTAAAGTCAATGTACACAGCATGAGCTGCTTGAACTCTGATTTGGTTCGTTCCCTTTTCTCTTAGGAGGAATCCCGAGCAATTCTTTCTATGCCTCTTAATTCTTGCGGTTCATCATATTTATGGGGCTGGAAATTTATAGAAAACAAAAAATTTACAGTTCGCTCAGCGTATCATGCAACTTTGGAATCAAACATTTTGCAGCATAATCACATCCACTCATCCTCGTCGTCTATAGCAGGTGTATCGTTTGGGAAAAATTGTGGAAGTTGAAAGTTCCACCCCACACTCAGGTTTTTCTCTAATGTTGTTTATCATGCTCCATCCCCACTTTAGATTTCCTCCACATCCACCACTTTTGAAACTCATACTCGTGTATCTTCTACAATTTTGATACTCTGACAATGGCTCACATTTTTGTCACTTGCACCTTTGCTGAAACCGCATGGAAAATGTGTGGTCTATGGGATTCTATTATTAGTTTCCAACAACCATCCTTCACTCTGCGGGAAAATAATATCCTTTTGGAACTCAACACAGACAACTGTAACTTATTTGTGATTAGTTGCAGTTTTATTTGGTTCTCCCGGAATAAAACAAAATTTGAATTTTGGAAACCAATCCACATTCGGTTGTCCTGTGGGAAAATAATTCGCTAGTGGATTATCATTCAGCTCGTAATTGGCCTGAACGACCATCCTTAGAACTAATCGTTGATTGTCTCAAGGAAAAGTCACCTATGGGTCCTCGCATTCTCTTTGATGGTGCAATTTCATCCTCATGTGCAGGGATATGAGTTGCTATTTGGGATAGTACAGGTGCATTCTTAAGAGATTTTTCCATGAAATTTCCAAACATTTTTGAAGCTGAGGTAGCGGAAACTCTTGCCCTCCATGAAGCGCTAAATCTTGCTCGCCAACTCAATCTTAGTTTAGTGGAAATTTATGGAGATGCCGCTGCAATCATTCTTGCCACAAACGAAGATGCTCTTTTCCCAGCTTCTTGCATAGCCATCGTGGATGATATTCTTGATGCCAAATCCCAAGTCTCTCTTGCAAGTATCTCTTGGATTCACCGTCATAAAAACTTTGTCGCTCCTTTTTCGGCTTCTTATGCTAAACATATGTCTACCGCCTCTTTTGTGTGGGATTCTATCCTAACAACTATATGTCAATTGTTGCTGGACGATTTCCAGCCCCTTTAAGTTATATGATCCATTTTCTTTTCAAAAAAAAAAGTACGTATACGCAATTTGTGTTCTTTTACAGTTTTAATACGATACCAAACCACTTGCTACTTTTTTATTCACTCGATCAAATATTTGGGAAGTTCTTTATGTGAACACATATAGTTATTATTATAACTATTATTAACTTTTTCTTTAAAATGTTGGTCTTGAATAGATCACTCTTACAATATTTGACCAAAGAAAAATCATACTGACTCTTTAATTTCTTATTCTTTTACAAGTGACACCTAAAATTTATAGCAAGTATGAATATTAATCTATACTATTTTTAAAAGTGTGAATAGATTTCAAGGATTCTTGAAAAAATTAATTTGCCAAAAATAACCCTATTTCTCAAATAATTCTAAAGGCAAATAATATATTGGTATTTATTTAATTTTATTTTCATTATTTGATTATTAATGTATATTAATGAATTGACATTTCTGCATTTAGTATTGACATAAAAGTCAACAATTAATGATGGAAGTTACAAATTTTACACCTTCCGACCTTCTCAATCCAATGCATTTTCCTTTAAAAATATATGTTTCGAGAAGGTAAGGGGCCACAAATTGGTGTGCTGAGGGAACTATTTAGTGAACTTGAAGAAATCCCTGATTGTCCTTCCGGGCCCTCCCTTCAAAAAAAAACACACTTCTTGTTGGTATCATGGTGTTTGGAGGAGTGAGACAATAATTTCTTATTATTTACTTTCTAACAATTTTAAATTTGTTTTTTCATGTATTTAGATGAAACTGGAAAGGTTGTCATTAGTCCTTGTGAAAAGGCTATAGGTACATGCTATATTGAGATTCTTCCACAAACCGAAAAGTCAAACAGAAGTAAGTTTTGTTCATGTATAGTAGTTGATGTCAAATATTATTTTGTTTTGTTTGTTTCATTTTTTTTTGAATTATTATTTTATTTACTTATATGTTTGCAAATTTCTTTTTTGGGTTGGGGATTGGGGATGACTAAATCAGATTTGAAAAAGAAATAGTATTGGAGAAGGAACTTTGTCTGCCAAGTAGATATTACGAAATGTGAGGAAAGATGGTCTCGATGTAAGTGTCGTGTCCGGCGATATGGGTTCATGACATCCAACTCGGCTGAGAGCTTTAATAGTCGATTATTATGGGTCAAAAAGTTGCCAGTTTGTTCTGTGCTTGAGTGTGCACGTACTATAATGGAAAAATGGTTTTTCGAGCGACCCACTGCTGCTAATGAAAAGGTTGAAGAATTAACACAAGAAGCAACCAAAAGAATAGGTATTGCAGTCGAGGCAGGTTGTAGGATGGATGTCCAATGTCTTAGCAGTATCAAGTACAAAGTGAAAGATGGAATGAAGAATTATTTGGTCAACTTGTCTCTAAGAATGTGCAGTTGTAGAGAGTTTGAATATGAGTTGATTCCTTGCTCTCATGCATCTGCAGCAATTAGGAAGACGAACCTCGATATTTATTCATTCATTGCACATTATTATAAAACCAAAAACCTTAAACAAATGTGGGCGGGTGAAGTGCTACCAGTTCCTGATCCGGGTGAGTAGGTTGTACATGAAGATGTGAGAGAATCAGAATGCAATCCCCCGAATGATCCTAGACAAGTCGGACGACCAAGACAAAATAGAGTACAATCCGTTGTTGAGTCATCGAGCAACCGTTCACGTAAGAGTTAAGTATGCTCAAGATGTGGGGTTGCTGGCCACAATTCCGTTAAATGTAATATGTCGATTCCGCTCGAAGACAGTAGTGCCTCAGTAACACAACCGGGTACTTCCGCAAAGGTACGTAGTAAAAAAATACGTAATATGTCGATCTACTGATCATACTCGTAGAAAATGTCCCTGATGCCCGGATGATGAAAATTAGAAGAGATGTTAGTCTTAGTTGTAAGTCGTATTAGAACGTGTTGTAATTTCTCTTCTGTTGCCCATTATCTTGTTGTGTGTTAAATTTTTAAGAATGAGGTAATCCATAACACGATATATACTTAAAAATGTACATATAAACACGTTATATGACATAACACGTTATATATATAACGTGATATAACGTGTTATCTCATAACACGTTATATATGTAACGTGTTAATTCACAACACGTTGAATTCATGTTACATATATAACGTGTTATGTAATATATATATATATATAACGTGTTATTACGTAACACGTTATATATATAACTATATATAACGTGTTATTAAGTAACACGTTATATATATAACTATATATAACGTGTTATTAAGTAACACGTTATATATATAACGTGTTACATTATAATGTGTTATAACGTGTCATATATAACGTGTTATAATGTTTTATATATATAATATATTATATATATAATGTAACACGTTAACGTGTTATATATATAGCATGTTATAACGTAACATGTTATATAACACGTTATAACTCTATAACACCTTATATATATAACGTGTTACGTAATAACATGTTATATATATATATTACATAACACGTTATATATATAACGAGTTATAACGTGTTATGTCATGACACGTTATATATGTAACGAGTTATAACGTGTTATGTCATGACACGTTATATATGTAACGTGTTAATTCACAAAACGTTGAATTCACGTTATATATATAATGTGTTATGAATTAACACGTTATATATGTGATAAGGCATAACTCGTTATATATATACCGTGTTATGCATTATCACATTACGATTGTAAAAATGTATACGAATGTGCTACTGACTGCCTTACAATTTTGCAAAAATATAGACAAATGTACTAGTCCTTTACTTCAATTGTACTACTATCCGTATTATACTTAAATATCGAAAATGCTATCCTTTGGCGAATCTTGGCAATCATCTTATGAACAGTTGCCTTGTTCATTTTCTGGATGATAAGGGACTCAATCTGGACAACCGCCAATGGCCCGCAACTGACGCTATCTAGCTGCTCAAAATAATCCTTTACCGGGGGTTGGACAATCTCGAACTCGGGACGAATAGTCTGACCACGACTAAAGAAGTTTGCGTGCTGCAGCAATGCAGGGAGGATGCGACGTAGTGGTCGTGTCGCTCTGATCCTC
This sequence comes from Rehmannia glutinosa, assembly GCA_016081115.2. Classification (NCBI taxonomy): domain Eukaryota; kingdom Viridiplantae; phylum Streptophyta; class Magnoliopsida; order Lamiales; family Orobanchaceae; genus Rehmannia; species Rehmannia glutinosa. Next base: position 73,016,257 of record CM071936.1, read on the forward strand.
GAGGCCCTAATCTCAGGTGTATACCTATGACGTACAGTGTCGTGCAGATGTATCGCCCCGCCACGAGGATCCAATCGGCAGGAAACAAAATATTTCTGAAAATTGCACACCATCAAAACCTGAAAAAAATATTGCAAATCCGTAAATAGAAAAAATAAAGCACCAAAAATTGAAAAAGTAATCTATAAAAATGTATTTTCATTACCTCCCTAATATTTTTCCAGTCGGTCGGATTTCCCCAACCCCGAGGACCGGTTTTGACAATATGGACCATTTTGTCCAATTCTTCGGCTGGGACAATCTTCATCTTCAAAGGGTCATATATGGTGCCCTCGGGGTCTTTGTCTTGCAGCTTGTCCCAGATGATGTCACAATAATCCTACAAAACAAAAAAATTGATTATTTAGACACAAAAACTACACAAAAAATTTAATCTATGATTTTTTTTAAAATTAATTTTACTCACCGAGAGGAACTTATCAGTAATCGTGTATTTTCCCACCATTTGAGCATGAGGAACAAACCCAAGAAATTTGGGATCAGACTGGAGATTTGTCATGTATGCATTGATATGCTGTTTCAGAAAAGTACATTTTAAACATCCATTTTAATGCCTAAGCTGTTATATTAAGGCATAACACGTTATATATAACGTTTTAATATATAACACGTTATATATATAACGTGACAACATATATCACGTTATATATAACGTGTTAATGTATGTCACATTATATATATAACATGTTATACATTAACACGTTATATATATAATGTGTTATATATTAACACGTTATATATATATATATAACGTGTTAATATATATATATAACGTGTTAATATATATATATATATATAACGTGTTATATATTAACGTGTTAAATATATATATATATATATATATATATATATAACGTGTTAATATATATATATATATATAACGTGTTAATGTATAACACGTTATATATATAACGTGACAACATATAACACGTTATATATATAACGAGGTAATGTATAACACATTGTATATATATCGTGTTATACATTAACACGTTATATATATAACGTGATATATGTTGTCACATTATATATATAACGTGTTATACATAAACACGTTATATATCACGTTATTTATATAACGTGATATGAGTTGTCACGTTATGAATATAACGTGACAACCTTTCATATTCTTCAAAACCATTCAGTCTTCCCCAAAACCACTCAGTACTAGTCAATATCCCCCAAATCAATATCTCTAAATCCCAAATCAACCAACAACAAATTATCCCAAATCAACCAACAACAAATTATCAAGATTAAGAATGTGTTATATATAACGTGATAAAGAACATATTAAATTATAAAAGACTTACATCATTTTCCATCTCCTTAGTAACATCCTCAAGCTCCCGAAACCAACCCGACCCAACAGTATACATCAATCCCACATTACTCTTGTCATGTCATTCAAATTGCATTTGGTTAATTAACATGAAAAAAAATGTAAAAAATATTTGAAATTGACTTATTTAAACATGTTACTCACTCCTGTGTGGACGCCAAGAAATGACGATACTAATCCACCGCCATAGAGTCTCTAATACTAACATTTGTGGGCCTGAATGGGCTGATAAGAAAATAAGATGGTTGCGAACAGGCCGCTGCTGAATAGTCGCAGCGGGGGGAAGAGTGATAGTCGCAGCGGGGGAGGAGGCAGAATATGAGTGGTCTGGTTGGCGGTGGCCTGACTGGCGTGCATGAATAAAAATATACCAACAACACAAATGTGGGCCCATAGAACTGATATGAAGGTAACCGAGTCTCATCACAAGGAATCGACAATGTATGAGGCAAACTCCGTATATAGTGCTACAAGATCGTATAAGTATACTTCCCTCATGGAAAGCTCTCCCACTGCAAGGTGTCCTCAACTTGGACCTAAACCCACCGATCCACTACTACCGTCCACTGATCTAGACCGACAAGCAGATAGTAAAGAACCAAGATCTTCGCCACCTTGAGCGTATCAGTTGGTGACTCACAGAATCTACCCTCGACAAAAAGATCATGCAGGCGAGAGGCAGTGAGGCGCTGCTCACGAGTCAAATATGTCTGATACACGCCCCCCTCTGGTATGTCGTGGTCCGCAGTAATATCAAACGGCGTCGGGGCAAATCGTAGACCAGTACAGAGAGTATACTCGCGATGGGAGAACCTGATGCCGTGCTCTCCTATATGGAACCAACACTCATCGTCCGAGGCCTCCGGTCTACGTATCTCGTGGCATAAAAGTGCATGGACAGGAGCATTACAGCTGAAACTCACATCAAACTCAAGAAAGTAACCGAAGCAGGAGTTTTTGAACTCCGTATATACGTCATACTCTCCCGAGCACCTCCTTAACTCCACGGCGATTCAAGGGAGGATTTTGGGTTTGATGTGTCCGGAAATATTAGCTCGGGAATCACGATAAGACTCCCTCCTCCACAAAGGTCCAACCTAAATAAGATGAAAAAACATCGACAAATATAAGATATTTTTACCATGTTATAAGCTAAAATATAACATGAAAACTACACAAAAAACTGTCCAGAACACTATATATAACTATAACATGTTATATATAGTTATATCACGTTATGTATATAACGTGATATAACTTATCATGTTATATACATAACATGATATAACGTGATAAGTTATATTACATTAAATCACGTTATATATAACGCAATAAGTTATATATATAACGTGATAAATTTATATCACGTTATATATCACGTTATATATATAACGTGATACAACGTATCACAGATATAACGTATCACGTTATATATATAACGTGATATAACAAAATATAACGTATCACGTTATATATATATAACGTGATATAACTTATTGAGTTATATATATAACGTGACGGTTGTTCATTGTCTTCCCCAGCCCCTCATCTTCCCCAACCACCATATATATAACGTGATATAACTCTAACACGTTATATATATAACGATCACGTTATATATATAACGTGATATAATGTATCACGTTATATATATAACGTGACGACTGTTCATCGTCTTCCCCAACCACCATCAACACAGTCACCTTCCCCAAAAACTTGAACAATGTCATTACGAGTCAAACCAAACCAATAATCGAACATTATAACTTCTATTTCAACATCCCTAAATCCCTAAATACCCAATATCCCTACATCCCCAATATTTCAAAAATCAACACTAAACGGCCTAAATCCCTAATATTGCTAAATAGGCATAACTAACCTCTTCCAAATCAGCGGCGGGGACATCAACGGTGGCATCAGCGACAGCGGAGACGGAGGCATCATCGCGGCGGGGAGAAGATGGAGGGTCTTCAATGGCGGGAGCGGCGACGGCGGCGGAGGTGGTAAGTTCTTCAGCCATGTTTATTTTCTTCTCTCACGTTATAGATTCCTCTCTCACGCTATGTTCGAATTTTTCTCACGCAATATTTCTGGGTTTTTTCTCACTTTTCTTTGGTTGATTTTGTGTTGGAATTGGTAAAGTGAAAAAGTGAAAAGTTAAATGAAAAGAAAAACTGAAAATATATTGTTTTTGAAATTAGGGGCAAATGGGTCATTTTAGGTAGAAAAATTGTGTATATAAGAAAGTGGGTAGAAAAGATGTTGGCTTATCCATAGTGGCTACTTAAAATTTTTTCCCTATAAGAATATATTATTACTTGTTAATACTCCTCTTCTAGAACTCAAATGAATAGTAAATTAATTGTCTGTTTTCTGATATTTCCACTCTGCATTAGTGTTTCAATGTCTTCACAATTAGATATGAAATTGTATTGATATTGTTTTTATTTTAATATGTTTTTTATTACTCAATTTTAAATTTATATTGTCAAATTCATTATTATCTGAAAGAATTAATAGTCATGATTCATTATTGAATCCAAATAACAATCTAAAAGATTGAAAACCATCGATCATTACAAAAGTTATATAAATGTTAATAAAAAACAATATAGATATATAATTTTAATATAATTTTTGATATTATTTTAAATTTTACTTATCTTAAAACTAATTAAGTCTTTTTCACATAAAACTCAGAGAATTTATAACTTTATTACTTCTATATTTATTATTTTACTACAATTCATCCTTATTATTTTCCTTTGAATCACCATTTAAGTTCAAATTTAGCCATTTAAACCCAACCTAATTGGAATGCTCACATAGCAAATGGGCTCACGCTTGATGTTCAATTACTAAGATTTGTATGAACACCAGAAAATTCATATCAACATAAAAAATATGCATGACAGAAAAGACACTTGCATAACACAAAAATATAATCTTTTGAACTTTACCTGTTATGTGAATAGGACACTTACATAACTTTCTATATCTTCCATTTAAGTTTTAGGATTTAATTCTCTTTTGACTTAGGGTCTGTGTTAGTTCAACCCTCGTGATCTTCCCTTTCGAGAAACTACGTTAGGCCTAACACGTTATACCATAAACCTACGATTTCAGAATATATTATGATTTCAACCTCTCAATTATTTTTCTACCCTTACTTACATGGAGATATATTGTTAGAAGTCTTAAATTTATGTTATTGAGACATAGAATTTAATTTATTTTATAGATAATTTGAAATAAGAATTAAGTGCAAAAAATAGAGTTAAAAATTGTATATATGTCAATGTAAAAAAACTTAGAAGACAAACTAAACAAACAATCATTTAAAGAAAATCGAATGTCACCTGAACCTTACACCCTTAACAATTTACAAATAAAATATCAACATGATACTTATAATAAAACTTAGGTACCAAAATAATTTAATTTAATAAAATAATGTGAAAGTGAAACAAGAGCTAAAATAGAATTGAATCTAAAACATCATATTTGGACGTAAAAAGAAAATCTAAATAAACTCATTTAATAAATATTTTTTGACATTTGCAGAGAAAGTAATGCATTACTTAAATTATATATTAATCAAAATACTAATATAGCATTAATGAAAAATTAGATAAATTAAATAATTACAAAAATAAAAAGTGAAAAGTATTCATAAAAATATTTAAAAATAAATAGTTATATTTGAAATTAATGAGATGAGAATTCCAAAATAATATTAGGGTTACATTTCTTATTTGATCAAAGATAAATCAAATTGTTTAATAAATATTAAAGTAATATCTACCTTTTGTTTTTCAGTAAAGACATTAACTTTTTTGAAAATGTATTGATAATGAATTTTACAATAAATAATATATATGGTAAATCTCACTTTACCCCTGTATTTTCCTTGTGTACCACTTTATTCCCTTGTATTCTTAATTGTATCACTTTATTCCTTGTACTCCCAATTAGTTTCACTTTACTGCATCATAACTTTAGAATATTATTTTACACTCACATTCTAGAAAATATGACCATTTTATCATTACCTATTAGTTTAGTAAAATAAGAGTATCAATTTAAAAGTATTTAATATTAATAAAATCTGTACTTATTTTATAATTTAACTTTCATAAATTGATTAATTAACAGGTTAATATTAAATTAATTTTATTTTACATTTAGTTTATTATTATTTAACTTTAATATAGCCCCTATTAAATTAGTATATGAGATGATATTGTATATTAACTAATATATTTATACTTTTAATTTCTTATTCATCACAAACTTAAAAATATTAAATATATGTAATATATTTTATTAAAGATGCAAAATATTATTTGTAATTTTTCAACTTTTAATTGAATAATCATAATCCAATAAAAACTTTGTTTAATGGAAAAAAGAGTCATTTTAATGGTTAATTATTTGATACTAAAATAAATAATCTTAACTTAAACATAATTAGCATTAAATATGGATATATAATTTTCTGTATATGCATGTTTTTTGTATTATATTATTATAATTCATTAATGATGAGAAATTAATACTAATAATTCACTTATTTAACGGAAATTATATTAAATTTAATAAATAGCAAATAGTTTATTTTGATATATATATATATATATATATATATATACATGAATTTATTACCATTAACTTAATTAAAAACAAAAATAGGGATAAGTAAGTCATTTAATAAAGGAATAGGGGAATAAAATTATATTTTAATAGTATAAGGAGGTAGAGTGATACGAATTGAAAGTATAAGGGGTAAAGTGATATAATTGAAAATATAAGAGACAAAGTAATATTTAGTGAGAGTATAAGGGGGTAAAGTGGCATTTACCCTAAATAGTATTATTTGGAAAATAATGAGATCAATTTTAAATTTTGCAGTCTCTTCAACAATATAACAAATAGACTAATTTTAGTGTATTATGTATCATTATAATCTTTATAACCAGATGGATCACATGCAAAATTTACAACTACGAAAATTTTATAATAAATTGAAAGAGCTAAACTCAATTACAATCTGTAATTATATAATATATCTTTATGAAACTTTATGAAATTATAATTTCTATTTACTTTTAATAAATAACTTGAAATTTTCAAAAACTTCGTAATGGATTCACAAATTAATATTTATTTAATTTTAAATATATAACTATATAATGCATTTATTTGGTTTTTACAAACCCAAATAAAAAGCTCGACTTGAATAATTTTAAATTTTTAGTTTCTTGTATCTTTTAAGCAAATTAAATGTTTGCAAAGTAATTTTCAAACAGAAGGTTAGTTAGTACTATTGTATTTATTTATTGAAGGTCGACTTGACATGGAAAATGATAAATTGGTTTTATTATTTACCGAGTGAAAATATTTTATGTGCAATTGAATAGAGTTTCAAAATTTAGATTTCAGCTTATCACTCTTTTGTAGTTTTATTTAAAAGCTGACTCTTGACGACAATAATAGAATAATTTTCATATATATATATATATATATATAAGGTTAAGATTTATTATTTTCAAATACGACACTCAAAATAAATGGATTGCAATAACTAAAAATATTCACTTTTCTTTATTACATTTAATAATATATGAAAAGTGTTTTCCTATATATATATATTTATATTGTTTCTTTAATCGAAGAAGAGATAGAAAGAAAAAACCAAGCACAAGGATAATATTAACATTTACGTGATTTCTAAATTTAAATAGAAATTTATAAAATTCATGATGTAATGATTGATTTTGGTAAAGAAGTAATTTAATCAATTTTGATTTTTTTGATTAACGTGATAATGGATTTATCAATCTTAGCATCTAATGCTAAAAGAATTCTAAAATCAATTAAGAAAAAGATTGTACTAGCCATCAAATCAAATAAAAGATTGATTAATGTGATCGTAGACTAAGATAAGACCATTTTTTTGGTAATATTAATTTTAAAATTTTATTGGATGGAATTCTTTAAAATAATTAATTAGTTTATCATTCATATGGATTTGAACACCCGATCAGAAAAAAATGTTAAAATACTTTGAAAATAGACTTTGAAATATTTCTGTTTTAATAATTTGAGTATTTGAAGAATGTTTTATATATTTTTAAAGCATTTTTAATATTTTAATATTAATTAATAAAATTATTAAATAATATAATTATTTTAGTAAATCATATGGATCACGTGCGACGCACGTGTTTATTACTAGTCTCTCAAAAAGTAAAGAAAATTATTTCGAATGGGAGGAGGATACAATAAAACATTTGGATGATTAACGTCAACTGAGTTCCATCCAAGTTGGTACTTAACTTTTTATACATTTATTAAAATTTGTTGAATGTGAAATTCGTTCAGTTTTGACAATAAACTTAAAAATTTATTCAATCGGCTCCAAATTAACCACTCAAAAATACACTAAATTCACATTTTCAACTACTCTATAAAAACTTCATGAAAATTCGAAATGGGACAACCATTACAAGCTGCTAGCCAAATATTCTTTGAGCGGGTGTACTTCAGGGACGATCTTACGGATCCTATTTTGTAAGACAGATCCACTCGCCCAGCCCAGCCCACCTGTTATTTAAAAAAAAAAAAATCAACATCAGCACTTGGGGGGAATTGAACCCGGGATTTGTGCAAACTTAAAGTGGTGTTCTACCACTACACTGTTAGTGCTTATTGTGCAATTTCAGAATAACAATATATATAACACATTCATAAATACGCCTGGTAATTAAAAAAAAAATTAAAAACGCCTATAAATGTAAAGGCTAAGAATCGAACCCAAGTCTATTAAAAAAACATGATACATTATCTTAATAAATGGATACTTATAAAAGTGTTACTTTAACTACATCGTATTTATTTTTTATTGTTTCTCTTTTCTTGTTCCTAGTTTGTAACTGTATTAAGAAATCTGATACTTTATCTCAACAAATGGATATTTTTACTTATAAAAGTGTTACTTTAACTATATCATTTTTATTTTTTATTTTTTCTTCTTTCCTTTATTTCTAATTTGTGAGTATATTAAAAAACATGATATTTTATCTCAAAAAATAGATACTTTAACGTATAAAAGTGTTACTTTAACTCTGTTATATATATATATAGGATATGGATCAAATAGGTCCTCCTACTTGGGGTGAGTCCATGGGGACACATCCTAACCATATATCAACAATTTTGGGTGGTCAGGATTTTTAGGGCTTTTTTATGTTTATTTTTTTTTTGATTAAAAAGGGTAGGGTGGTAATTTGGCACTTTAGAATCGATTACTAAGATTTCATTCCCTCTTTCACGTGATTTCACCCACTTTTCACGCACACTCTCTCTCCGAGTTTCGATTTCAAAAAATTTCTCTTTGCTTATGTAGTATAGGATTGTTGCTTATGACTTGCTTATGCGATTAATGTATCTGATGCATGTGTAGTGTATATTCGTTGCTTATGTAGTATAGTCTTATTGCTTATGTAGTATGAGTTTGTTGCTTATGACTTGCTTATGTAGTTAATGTATTTGTGGTGCATACGTAGTGTATATTCGTTGCTTATGTATTATAGACTTGTTGCTTATGTAGTATGAGTTTGTTGCTTATGACTTGCTTATGTAGTTAATGCAATTGTGGTGCATACATAGTGTATATTCGTTGCTTGTGTAGTATAGGCTTGTTGTTTATGTAATATGGGGTTGTCGCTTATGACTTGCTTTTGTAGTTAATGTATTCGTGGTGCATACGTAGTATATATTCGTTGCTTATGTAGTATAGACTTATTGCTTATGTAGTATGAATTTCTTGCTCATGACTTGCTTATGTAGTTAATATATCTAAAAGCACCATGACACATCTATACAAGCAATAAATTACATCTTCATAAGCAACATTCGAATCAGAAATGAGAGTTTTAGCAACTATGGCGAATTGTCTCGCAACTTTTTTTTTACAGTAATGCGTTGAAGAAGAAAGATAAAGAATTTCTCACAGTAGTGCATTGAAGAAGAAGGAGGAAGAAGAAGGAGGAGGATTGTTACGTGATTTTGTTTTGAGATTTGGAAGGATTGCGTGAATCCCATAAATACGTGAATCCCATGAATATTGCTTTGAGAGAATGACTAATTTACCCCTGTGTTTAATTAACTAGCTTGTAATTTGTAATTTTGCCTCTTAAATCGCAGCCCTTGAAAAAATTAGATATATGGCTAGGATTGGTCCCTATGTACTTACCTTATGAAGTGGTCTCATATAACCCTCTCCCTATATATATATATATATATATATATATATATAGGGGGGTTACAATGAGACCACTTATTATAGTGAGATAATGTGGACTCATCTCAACCCTCCTTTATCTATATCAATGGCTAAGATAAATAGGGGTTAAAATTACATAAACATTTAATTAAGGCAAAATAAGGGTATAATTGTCAAAACAAACATGTGGGGGACCATCCAAATATGGAATCAGTTATTAGGAGAGAGAAAATCACGTGAGGAGAGAGAAAATCGCGCTGGAGAGAGAAAATCGCGCTTATGTACTCTGCCATGCAATATGATGTACACTTATCAATGATTTGCTGTATACTTAACACTATTTTGCTGTATGTTTAACATAATTTTACTGTATATTAAAATTGTCAAACAAAAACATGTGGGGACCGTGAATCAAGGAACCAGTTATAGAGAGAGAGAGAATCACGCTCATTAACATGTGGGAACCGTGAATTAAGTAAATCAATTATGTATAGAGAGAAAATCGCGCTCATTATTGTGTTGTATATTTAGCATATATTTGATGTATACTTAACACTATTTTGTTGTATGTTTAACATAATTTTACTGCGTATTACAATTGTCAAACAAAAATTATAAGTATACAACAAAACACATATAAGTATATATCAAAAAACATAAGTACACAGCAACATAAAGACATACATAGAAAATTAACTACTTATACAACAAAACACATATAAGTATACATCCAAAAACATCTAAGTGTACATTTACTTATACAAAAATATAAGTATACATCAAACCTACAAAAATATTACTTCGTCTTCTTCAACTAGAAAAAAAAACTAGAACCTCCATTAACAAAAGCTTAACCACCATCACGGAAAAATAAAAATCAACATGATCTCACTCCCGAAACCCTAACGACCGAATTGGGATCTACTACGACAAAAATTAATCAAACTCGACGTTTCATTGATATTTTGGACTGACAAATCATGAATCCATCTGGATCGTTGAAAATTAGTTGGTCGATCGGAGCGCCATCCTCTTTTCCCACTGTCCTCTCCTTCAAACCCACTCTTTCCGATGGCGCCGCCGCATATTTCTCCACCGTCATCCCCAACCTCGCCCTCAAATCCACCATTCTCAACTGGTGCCGCCATCATCTAATCGATCCCCCAAAATCGATCGACTTTTACACAGCAAAAAGTTTCGTCTGTAAATTAATCCTCCAGTTGCCGGGAACTGAGTTGAGTCGGCGATGGCGAAGAAGAATCCTCTTTCACTTCTTCCCATCGAACATGCATGTACACTTTATTGTTGTATTTGATGAATTCCTGTATGAAACGGACATGCATGTGTATGATCCTTGAAATACATGTTTTTTATGACTTATAACCTGGACAAGTCGAGCATAATTTATTAAATTTCAATTTTTGGACTTAAAATGCAAAAATGGAAAGTTGGTGGGCTTAATTGCAAGAAAATAAAACTTAAGGGACCCCTCTGCAATTTTTGAATTTTGGGTCAAAAATGAGTTTGGATATTTTTATTAAGTTTTAAGAGTTTTAAGATAAATAAAATCAATCCTTAAAAGCCCAAGGACTACGAAAAAACCCTAAGGTTTGGGCTAATTAGGGAAAAATCTACCGATGTTTCAAAATTATAAAAAATAAAAAACCCTCAGTTTTGATTGTCTTAAATTTAAGGGGATAATTGTAATATTTCTATAAATATCAGTGGGGTGTTTGAAATGTTTTTTACTTATGAAGGGAGAAAATGTAAGACAAAATCAAACCTTAAAGAATTTTTTTTTGTAATTTTCAAAAACCTCTAGAGTTTTTTTTTGTAATTAGCCCGAACCTCATGGGGTTTCTTGTAATTATCCCAACAGAAGTAGAAAAAAGATTACAATTTGCGTCACTATCTGTTTACTTACAATAATATTTCTCAGCAGCGTAGTGTTACGTCTGGGCGAAAGGAAATGGAAGCTGATTATCCTCCGATGCAGGATATTGAAGGATATCGTGAGAGTATCGAAGGTGCCAATCCAGAAAGTGAAAACAAGGAGGACAAGAAGAAAAATTTAAAGGCGAAACATATTCGTACTGATACCCAAATTTTCAAGTACGCGTATTCTCAACATGAAAAGGAGAAAGCTCAACAGCAGCACAACATAGAGCTTACCTTCTCGGGAGTGATTTCAATGGCAACGGATAATGAGACCAGGAGACGACCTATGATGGAGATTGCTTTCAGAGATCTTACAGTCACGTTGAAACAAAAAAAGCCATAATTAAAATGATATTATGTAATTGTGTAATGACAATCATGCCCTTTTCAGCTTTAAAATAAGTCTAAAATGATTATTAAATTGGAAAAATCTCAACCATCTAAAATTTGAGATTTGTGGTTAGGATTAGTCCACACTGTCTCACTCTAATTATGTGGTCTCATTTGATCCTATTCCTATATATATATATATATATATATATATATATATATATATATATTTATTGTAATATATTCATAATTTGTGACTATATTAAAAAATATGTTACTTTATCTCAAAAAACAAATACATTTACTTATAAAAGTATTACTTTAACTCTATCATATTTATTATTCATCTTTTTTTGTATTTATTATTAAAAAATGTAATACTTTATTTAAAAAACAGATATTTTTACTCTTAAAACATGATATTTTGTCTCAAAAATATATATTTTTACTCATAAAGTTGTTACTTTAACTCGTGATATATTTATTTGTCCTTCAATGTAATGTAATCATAATCTGTGGCTATATTAAAAAATATGATTCTTTATATAAAATAACCGATATTTTTTCTCATAAAACTGTTACTTTAACTGGGGAAGAAAAACAGGAAAAAAAAGGTTGGAGTTGTTGTTGATCCGCGGACCTGGTCAACAAGATCCGCGGATCCACGGGTCAAAAAGGATCCATCTTACGGATTGAGACTTGTAAGACGGTACCCTATATGAGTTTTTGCCACCATATTCTTTTAGATAAATTTTATATCAACCCTGACTACTAGAAAAGAGAAAAAAAAAAAAAAGGGAATAAAGAAAAAAGATAAGATCAAGTTGTAGCAGATTGGATGGTAGTAATGAGAAATTCCCAAGAACAAAAGAAGCATGACAAATATGACCCAACCACTCCTAGAAAACCTACTGCAATTTATGTCCACAGTGCATATATTCAGGTTTATGAGCTTTTGTGTATATTTCTTCTCTATATATCTATACATAAATGTATCATTAATTATGCATAAACTCATTCTAACAAAGTCCTGCCATCAAAACACGTACACATACACATACATATCTTCATATACATCATTTTGAAAGAGAGAAAACATAACATTTAATTCTTTTATTCCTTCTTGTTGTAGAGAAATATATCAGAGAAAGAGGAGAGAGAGAGAGAGAGAGAGAGAGAGAGAGAGAGAGAGAGAGAGAGAGAGAGGATGGGAATAATGGAGGTGATTCTGGTGGATGCTAAAGGCCTCCAACACACTGACTTCCTTGGTAATTAAGCATGCTTTGTGTGTGTGTGTGTGCCGATTTTTATAAAATTAGTTTTTATTTTATTTTATTTCTCATTTTACAATAAACTTTTTTTCTTGAGTACATTAGGGAGGGAGAGAAGAGTGATTAGAACCGAGCCAAATCTCTGAATCCGGGCTTGAGAGTCTTAACCACTCACCCCAGAGGCGTAGATAGGGGGGGGCCAGGGGGGCCCCCGGCACACCCCAAATTTTTTTTTGTCCCGTTTTTTCAGTGGAAAAAAAATTAAAAAAAAATTAAAAAAAAATTTATATGTGTTTTTTTAAAGAGAAAAAATAATTGAGCTAGGGGGAAAATGAGGGGAAAAAAATTTGGGCTAGGGGTAGCCAGCCGGGCTGGCTACGCCCCTGACTCACCCACTCTCGATTCCCTACAAGAAATTTTCATATGATACATTCGAATTCCTTTTTGATGGGTATCTATCTGCCTCTAAAATTGATTGATACACGGAGTACCAAAAACAAATGTTACAGACTCAATAAGAACCTATTAATACAAGTAATACTCTGACCCTTTTCGTAAAGTAAAGTACAACAAATAAACTCGAAAGTAAATGAGAGTATAACACAAAAATATAACGGACAAAACCCCAAGATCCGAATATTGAATATTATTCGGCTCAGACCATTTTTTCCCAAACCACGAAGTTTGTCACCGAGATTCAACCAAAGAACCAAGAAATGGAACCCAAGCAAAGCCTACAAAAGCCCTCAAGAACCCAAAGTGTTTAAACCTCGAAACCTAAGCAAACCCTAGAAAACCCCTCGAACCACCCAAACCCTAAAATCACTCAGTAGGGGAAACCGTCCACGAGGAAGTGAACAAGTTAGATTACACTCGGATCTAACACTATCACCCCAAGAATCACACAAAATCCAACAAGGTGGTGAGATTTCTAGAGAAAGAGAGCTCGGAGAAACTCGAGAACAATCGAGAGAGAAGAGAGAGAAAATCACAGAGAAATTGTGATTTAGGGTTCGAGGTTGGGGAGCTTAAATAGGGTTAATGAACGAACCGCATCACACGGCAAGAATGGACGGACAGGATGAGAAGCAAAAGGATCCGCGGACCAAGCTTTCCGGATCCCGCAGTCCCAAAACCGCGACCGGGTTCACAAACGGATTAAACCCAATGGGTCAAGTTGCATAATGGGTCACTTGACTTGGGCCATGGATTGTTAATAATCGGATCATACAAAATGGGCCAACCAATACAACAATCTCCACCTTTGGCTCATTATGAATCATTAGACAAACTTAGGGAAAATAATCGGTCATCATCATTGCCGATTGCCTTCCCCAAGACTTAAGCTAAGAAGGACTTAAGTTACATCGCACCAAAGCCGATCGCAACTAAGAAAGGACCTCAACAAGCACACAAAGAAGTCAAGTTCCCCCATTGAATTAATATAAGCACACAAAGAAACATTAATTCAACAGTTTTGATTCAACAAAAACACATAAGAATCGCTAAACCCAACATATGGGCAACTAACCGGGTAATCAATCACCAGTGTCAAAATTTAAAATTTTCAAGCAAGTTTTAAACTTTGATAAGGGTAGACACTTAGTACCCATATCGGGGGGGTTGTATTCGGATGCCACTTTTTCAAGACAGATAAGTCCTTTAGAAACTATATCCCTTATAAAATGAAATCTAACATCAATATGTTTTGTTCTCATGAAAAACTGGATTCTTACAAAGTCAATACCGTTGGGAGTCGAAAATACAACAACATTTTGTTTTAGAAAACCAATTTCGAAATAAGTCCTTTAAGCCATAAGGCTTCTTTTTTTAAAGCTTCAGTGATCGCAACATATTCTCGATTCTGTGGTACAAATTGCCACAATGTGTTGCGGTTGGGACTTCCAACTTATACAAGAACCACACAAAGTAAAAACATAAGAAGTTGTTGATTTTCTCGTTATCTTTATCATTTGCATAGTTGGAATCCACATATCCTTTTAAAACAACACCATTTTTGCACTTAGAAAATTTAAGGCAATAATCAGTTGAATGTCCGAGATATCTCAATAACCACTTCAAAGCATTCCAATGCACCAAACCAGGATTAGACATAAATCTACTAAGGCGAGAAACAAAGATAGGCAATATCCGGTCTAGTATCGACCATTAAATACATAATGATCCAATGGCATTAGCATAGGGAATGTTTTGCATAGAAGAGATTTCAAGATCGGTTTTAGGGGACTCGATCCCTACTTAACACAAAGTGAGCAAAGAAGAGGACATTCACAGATTTTGCATTGCTCATAGAGAATTTTTGTAAAATTTTCTCAACATATGAAGATTGATGAAGATAGAGTACGAATTATTTCTATCCTGTCAATATTCATTCCAAGTATTTTCTTAGCATCCCCTAAGAATTTCATGTCAAATTTAGCACTTAAGCGAGTTTATAACATGATCAATAGCCTTAATGCATGGTCCATCAAAAGCATATCATCCACATAGATCGGCAAGAAAAAACAGGAGACATAGTATCAAGTTTGAAATACGACAATGGTCAAATTTGCTTCTGCTGCAATTTCAAGTCAAGCATGCACTCGATCAAATTTTTTATTCCACTTTGTCTAGGTGATTGCTTTAAACCATACAAAGACTTTTTTCAAAGAAACATACATGGTTAGGTTTGGATTTGTCTTCAAAACCCTCGAGGTTGTTTCATAAAAATTTGTTCTTCCAAATCACCATGTAAGAAAGCGGTTTTAACATCAAGTTGCTTTAGTTCCCGGTCAAACCGAGCCACTAAAGCTAGCATAATTCTCACGCTTACAAACTTAACAACAAAAAAAAATCTCGGTGTAATCAATGCCTTCTTTTGAGTAAAACCTTTTGCAACTAATCTAGCTTTGTATCTAACACCTTCATTTTCTTGTTTGATTTTAAAACGACCATTTACAATCAACAATGGAACAATTTACGTTTTTGGAACAAGTTCCCGGTGTTATTCACATACAAAGAAGTCATTTCATCTTGCATAGCACTCAACCATTTCACGTAAATTCCACGAGTTCACAAAGATCAAGATAGGTTTTAGGCTCGAATTTTCAATTGATTCAAACACAGAGAACACATAAGAAGTTAAGTGAAAATCAAAGAAACTTATTAGGAATTCTAATGTTCCTTCTTGTTCTATCTCTGGTTAACACATAATCATTCAAATTATCATTTTCGATTATCATGATTCAATTCGATGTCAACAAGAGGAAATTCATCATGCTCATTATCATTCAATTCAAAGATTATCATTCTCAATATCATTGTGCACATCATTAGCATTCACAGGATCATGCTCGGCATCAATCATATCGAGTTATCATTCACAGAGATAGAAGGCACATTAGAAAGCTCCACCTTATTAGGAGTAGTGGAGTTTGGAGTTTCGTAAAACATTTTTAGAAACATCATGGCAGGGGAACTCATTTTCATTAAAAACCACATCCCTCGCTAATCAATACTTTAAAACCATTTTGATTTAGACCACAATCTGCACTTTAACCCCATCGGGTATCCCAAAAAAACACATTTTAAAGATCTTGGATCAAGTTTGTCAACCTTTTGGTGGACAAAGGCCGAATGACCAAAAATTTTTAAATTTGAAAAGTCCACAGTTTACGGACAAACTTGTTCGGGGTATTTACCTTTCAAAGGTACAGATGGTGATCTATTAATCACATAAGCGGTGATGAACAACTTCACCCTTAACTTTTTGGAAAGTCCGATGTACTTAACATACTTCTCACCCTTTCCAAAAGAGTTCTATTCATCCTCTCAAAGAACACCATTTTCTTTGGGGTGTAAGGCACGACTTGTGTCTTACAATGCCCGAATCAACACAAAGTTGATCAATGAGTTGGTTACAAAATTCCAACCCATTATCGGTTCTCAAATACTTGATTTTCTTTCCACCGATTTTCTATCGTGGTTTTCCAATTTTGAAGTTTTTCAAAAACATCAGACTTGTTTTTCATAAGAAATACAAACACTTTTCTTGAAAAATCATCAATCACAGATAGAAAATACCTATTCCCACCATGTGTAGGAACACTAGCAGGGCCCCAAACATCAGCATGTAAGTATTCAAGAATGTCAGTGCATGAAGATTGTTTAGGATAAGAAGAAGTAGGGAAACTAACTCTTTGTTGTTTACCATAAATGCATGAGTCACAGAAGGGAACACAAGTAAGCTTATCATTTCCAAAACATCCTTCTTTATGCAACAATTCAAGACCTTTAGAACTTATATGACCAAGCCTTTTATGCCAGAGTTCAGTTTTATCAATCACAGAGTTCACATTGGTCATGGAGTTCACATTGTTCACAGAATTTAGCATGCAAGAGACAGACTCAGCATTACAAACATACAGGTTCCTTTTCTTTTCAGCTTTAGCAATAATAAGGGAACCTTTCATGATTTTCATCAAACCCTTACCCCATCTTCCCTCATAACCATCATGCTCAAGCATAGCACAGGAGATCAAGTTGTTAGACAGATCAGGAACATGCCTTACATCATTTAGAGTCAAAACAAAACCAGAATCAAGTTTCAAACACACAGTACCAACACCAATCACTTGACATTTCTTATCATTTGCCATAGAAACAGATCCATTTTGCACAGAAGCATATGAGGCAAATAAGTGTTTAAAAGGTGTCATGTGAAATGTGCAGGCAGAATCAATAAGCCAATCATTTTCACTGAAAGAATTTGAAGGCACAGCATTCACAGAATCATGCACTTCATGCACCATAAACACATCACCCATGTGATCATTGCCAGTTGTCAAGTTCACAGAATCATTGGTTTGGTTCTTGTTATTCTGATTATTGTTTTGATTATTGTTCTGGTTATTCCTGGGCTTTGTACATTCTTTTATGTAATGGCCATGTTCTCCACAGTTATAGCATTTCCTATTGTTCTTAGGCCTAACTCGGATCTCCTCTCGCTTTTACTCCTCTTCCTACTAGGGTTTTACATTATTGTTATTCCCATTCCTCCTATTCTGAGGTCTACCCCTGACATGCATAACCTTCCCTGACCCCTGTTCATTCCCCTTGGATATTTTGAGATCTAATTCCTTACTCTTAAGGCCATTAATCACAGTATCAAGGGTAATTGAGTCTCTACCATACTTAATGGCAGATTTCACATCAGCATAAGAATCAGGGATGGCATTTAGCAACACAATAGGAGTATAATCATCAATGTTTTTATCACCAGTAAGTTTGATATCTTGTATCAATTTTGTAAAAACATCCAAGTTCTCATCCATATCCTTAGTCAAATCCAGTTTAAATCTAAAAAACTTTTCAAGTAGAAATAGTTTTGAGGGTAGGGAAGTTTCAGTGTAAAGTTCTTGCAATTTTTCCCAAAGGGCTTTGGCAGAAGTTAACTTGCCAACTTTTCTCAAAACAACATCAGACAGATTAAGGATAATGGATGAGTATGCAAATTCATCAAGTTCAGATTTTATTTCAGCAGTATCTTTATCAGAGTACTTTTGATCAATAGCTTTAAAACATTTCTGCTGAATTAAAATCCCCTTCATTTTTTGTTGCCAAATAGAAAAATCACTTTTCCCATTAAAGGGTTCCAAATGATAACCAGATGCACCAGCCATATTCACAGATAAAGCCACAGAGGATATCACAAGAATATAGCACAAAGCAGGTATCACAGCTATCAAAAAAAAACACAGCAGAAGCAACAGGTAAGTGGACCACACAGAGTCCAATGACAACAGAAAATAAGGGGCAAATAGTGGACCACACAGAGTCCAATACTAATCAAGATCAGCAAGAAAAAGCACACAGGACCACACAGAGTCCAACAGAACCAATATCAACAGAAAGTAAAGCTAGGTGGATTCCCTTCGCACCTCAGGATTCCACTGCACTCAAGGCACAGGGTCAAGAGGCTAATGCTCAGGGTTTCCCTAAACTAAGTACTAAACTGATAGAGAAAAAAAAAGAGAAGAAGGTAAAGAGAATCTTACAACCAGGAGCCTGTCCTGGGTTCTCACCACAACCAAATTCACCAGGGAGCCAATAAGTCACCAAGAAGCTCAAGAACCAGAAGCACCAACCCACCACGAGGCAGATAGGTGCTCTGATACCACTGTTGGGTATCTATCTGCCTCTAAAATTGATTGATACACGGAGTACCAAAAACAAATGTTACAGACTCAATAAGAACCTATTAATACAAGTAATACTCTAGACCCTTTTCGTAAAGTAAAGTACAACAAATAAACTCAAAGTAAATGAGAGTATAACACAAAATATAACGGGACAAAAACCCCAAGATCCGAATATTGAATATTATTCGCTCAGGACCGATTTTCCCAAACCACGAAGTCGTCACCGAGATTCAACCAAAGAACCAAGAAATGGAACCCAAGCAGCCAAGCCTACAAAAGCCCTCAAGAACCCAAAGTGTTTAAACCTCGAAACGGAAGCAAACCCTAGAAAACCCCTCGAACCACCCAAACCCTAAAATCACTCAGTAGGGAAACCGTCCCACAGAGGAAGTGAACAAGTTAGATTACACTCGGATCTAACACTATCACCCCAAGAATCACACGAAATCCAACAAGGTGGTGAGATTTCTAGAGAGAGAGAGCTCGGAGAAACTCGAGAGAACAATCGAGAGAGAAGAGAGAAAAATCACAGAGAATTGTGATTTAGGGTTCGGGGTTGGGGAGCTTAAATAGGGTTAATGAACGAACCAGATCACACGGCAAGAATGGACGGACGGGATGAGAAGCAAAAGGATCCGCGGACCAAGCTTCCGATCCCGCATGATCAAACCGCGACCCGGTTCACAAACGGATTAAACCCAATGGGTCAAGTTGCATAATGGAACGGGTCGACTTGGGCCATGGATTGTTAATAACTGGATCATACAAAATGGGCCAACCAATACAACACTTTTAAATGTATTCAAATCTAAAATTCTTAGTTTAGATTACTTTTGAATATTTTTTTATGGTTGTCGCGTCATTTACTCGATCATATATATTTCTTGATTAATTTATTTAATTCTTTTGACATATAAAATCATAAATAATTCATGTTAAGTAATAACTCTATTAATTAGTCGTTTTCTTTTCTTTTGTTTTTACTGAGTTAGAAGGAGTGAAGGATATGAGATAAATCTAAAAAAATTGAAAGGCTCCAGGTTCAAACCCCTTATCACACTCTTGCAATAGTTGAAGGATACTAATTGAGCTAGTACAATGTTGAGACACATGCACTAACTGAAAGTCGTGGTTGCGTTTGTATTTGGTCTACTAAAAGTCTAAAAACATTATTCCAACAAAACCAGCTCAAGGTTTTATTGATTTTTCGGTGAATGTGTTTTCTTCCAGAAATAATTCATGAAGTTGAAATTCTAAATACCAGTTATTTTTGGTGAAAATATTTCTACAAAGTGTATTTTTGATTAAAAAAATTATTCTGTTTACGATTTGATTTATCAGATATTGTGTCAAATGCATTTTTAAAGATCAATTTAATAATTTTTCAATCATTTCCTTTTAGAAAAAATAACGCAATTTTAGTATAGTTTTTTTTATGTTTAGGGTAAGGTGGCATAGGTTCGGAGGTTGAAAAAATAATCAAGCTATTTGATATATGACTCGATATTGATAATTAAAAATTCATTTGACATCAATTAGTTCAAAAACTAAACTCGAACAATTTTTTTCTTCAATGAGATTTAAAGTTTGACTGAACTTTGACACAATTAGTGCAAAACAAAAAAATGTATAAAAAGATCAAGCTACTTGGTTTGTATCTGGATAGGTTCATTGAAACTCGACTCAATTATGTATTATACTAAGTCAAACACAATTTTTAATAAAATTTTTGAGAGTTTATAAACTGTTTAAATTTGTTTGATAATTTTTTTAGAAAAATATCTTATAAGCTCCCAAAATAAGACGTCAGGAGCTTATAAGATCTTTTTCTAAAAAAATTATCAAACAAATTTAAGACGTCAGGAGCTTATAAGCTATTTTTAAAAAAGTAGGAGAACCCCAACGTTTTTTTAAAATAAGATCTTATTCAACAACCTCCTTTAATTTTGACTATTTTAATTACAAAATTGTCATTACTAACATTTTAAAAGTTACACAATCTTATTTTATCCAAATACTTCAACAACTTATTCTTAAAATAAGATCTAACATCTAATAAGCTCTAAAAACAAATTATAAGATGTAGGAGCTTATAAGATCTTTTAAATAAACTTAACCAAACACCCTCCAAATAAGGTCGGAGTGTAATATAATTCAAATTGAATTGATTCATTCACATCCCCAGTTTATAAACCTACGTCAAAATAGTGAACGCACAAGTCACAATTTTCACCAGTATATCTTGTAAAATAATAGACATATTTTAAAAGTATAATCACTTCAGATTACGTACAATTAATTATGTCATTCATGATATTATGATATCAAAATACTTAAGGAAAAAATATATTATAACTTATATATAAAAAACACTAATAAAAAGCCAAAGCGAGAATATAAAATGCAATCTAGAGAAAAGATAGAAAGTATTATTTCCCAAAAGAAAATCTTATTTTGGAATGTCTTTAAAAATGAAGATAAATAAATTTTGTGATAGAGAAAGTGATATATATGTGTGTGTATGTATATCATTGGTGCAGGTAAGATGGATCCATATGTTATGATTCAGTACAGAAATCAAAAGTACACGAGCAAGACTGCTCGAGGTAAATATCTCCCAACTTCAACCTCTTCCTTTAATTAGTTATTTTTGTAGTCAAATTACAATTTTATCTTCCTTTCTAATTCATCATTCAATTAATTATAGACGGAATGTCTGAGTTTATCTTTTCATGCTCAAACTAACAATTAAGAGAAAGAAAATGGAAGCAACAAAATTTAATTTTTATTTTTTGGGTTAATGACAAAAAGTATATCTGAGGTTGGGTTAATTAACAAAAAACTCAACCATGTTTCAAAATTACAAAAAGTATCATGTAGTTTGAAACTACAGTAAACTAACGAAATTTATGTATTATATGTTGGAAATTTATCACTCAAAAAGCACATTTTTATTGATTACTCAAATATTACAAGAGACGTCTCACTACAACTTCACTCAAACTCTTAAAAACTACTTGGAAGCTTTGCTTCTCACTCACTTGTTTTTCTTTCTCAACTTGATACAAAAATGAATCACAACACCCCATGCTTATATTAAAACACCATCTAAATCAATGACTAGGATTGATTCTCACCAACTTTAATCCAATGGTCATATTATATTTTCATCTACTACATTAACCTACTACACCAACCACCAAACTCCACATTTTAAAACTAAATAAGTTTATATTTCAACATTCCCTTTTAAACTTGTCTTATAATCCCAAGTGCGAACTTCTTAATTTTCAAAGTCTTCATATTTCAATTGCTTGGTAAATATATCAACAACTTGGTCTTGCGACTTCACATACTTCACTTGAGCTTCTTCTTACGCAATGCATTCTCTGATGTAGTGGTATCGAGTATCAATATGCTTGTTTCGATTATAAAATACTGGATTGTTGGCCAAAGCTACCCCTAACTTGTTATCGACATAAATTTTGTTCTTCTTGTGATATGCTTAATTCTTTTAACAAATTCCGCAACCAAATCACATGACTAACACAGGTTATAAGAGTTGCATACTCGGCTTCACAGGTCGAAAGAGTGATTATTGGTTATTTCTTCGATGCCCAAGTGAAGGCAGTATCTGCCATGAAAAATGTGAAGCCAGATGTACTTTTTCGATCATCAGTATATCCAGCCCAATCATTATCACTGTATCCAACAAGCATATAATCATTAGAAACTGAATAGAGCATATCAAAGTTGATTATACCTTTTAGATAATGAAGAATTCTCTTTGTTGCCTTGAAATCAGTGATTGTTGGATTTTCCATATAGCGACTCACGAGTCCAACAAGTTAAATACATCAAACATCCAACTAGGCTCTTGAACATTGTTGGGTCCACTTTATTTGCTTCATCATCTTTGCATAATTTCAATCCACATTCTACTGGTGTGGTTATCGGGTATCGGATTGCAATCAGCCATCTTAAACTTCTTCATGATCTCTTTTGTGTACCCTTCTTGTGAGATAAAAATCCCATCATCTTTTTTCTTACTTTGATGCCAAGATAATGCGCCATCAACCCAATGTCAGCCATTTTGAACTTTTTTGTCATTACCTTCTTGAATTCGTGGAAATATCTATATTGTTCCCTGTAAAAATCAAATCATCAATTTACAAGAAAATAATTAAAACATCATTATCCTTGTTCTTGATTTAGAGTGCATGTTTGTAGGGGCATTTGGTGAATCCTTTCTTTTTCAAATATTTATCAATTCTACTTTCCATGCTCTTGGTGCTTGTTTCAATCCATACAGAGTTTTCTTTAGCTTCAAGTCTTTATCTTCTTGTCCTTCAACCACATAGCCCGATGGTTGTTCAATTTAGACTTATTCCTCTAGTACTCCATAAATAAATGATGACTTTATATCCATCTGATGTAATTTCTACTTATTTTGGGCTGCCGAAGAAATGATTAGTCTTATGGTTTCTAAACGAGCAACTGGAGCAAATACTTCATATAGTCAATGCCAAGTCTTTGACTATAATCTTTTGCAACAAGCCTCACCTTGTATCATTCAATTTCTTCTGTAGCACTCTTTTTCACCTTGTACACCCATTTTATATTGATGCCTTTATGACCTTTAGGAAGTTGAGCAAGCTCCCAAGTGTCGTTTTTCTTAATGGCTTTAATTTCTACATCCATTTCATCTCTCTATTTTTTGTCTTGATCAGCTTCTTCAAAGTTCACAGGCTTGGAATTTACGAACATACAAAATAGGGTGAGATTTTGAGCTTATCAGTTGCCTTGTAGAGATTTTCAAGACTTCTTGTACGCTATTCATTTCTCTCAACTAGGAAAGATGGTGGTGATTTTGAAAATGACGGTGAAGTTGGTGGTGTAATGGGTTCTTCTCCTGATTGCTCAACAATTGCTTGTTCGTCATCTTCAAATTCAGGAGCGAAGTTGTAATCTTTGGCATGTGTTTCCCAATCTCATTCTCCTTCTTCATCAAAAATAACATCTCGGTTGATGATTATCCTTCCATGACTTAGATTATATAGTTTGTAGCCCTTGGAGTTGTTGTCGTAGCCGACAAAGATGAACTTCTCGCTTTTAATTATCATCCAACTTGCTTCTTTGTTCATCTAATACATGTACATGAGTTATGCTTCCAAAAGCTCTTAAATGGGAAATACCAGGCTTTCTCCCATTCCATGCTTCTTGTGGTGTCTTGCTCCATTTGCTTCTTGTTGGTGAGAGATTAAACAAATGAACCGCACATGCTACAGCTTCTGCCCAGTACTAATTTGGTATTTTCTTGGTTTTGAGCATACTTCATACGATGTTGAGAATAGTTCGGTTCTTTCTTTCTGCAACTCCGTTATGTTTGGGGATCTGGGAACAGTTAATGGTCATCGGATATTGTTTGCTTCACAAAACTCTTAGAATTCATTCGAATTGAATTCTCCTCCTCGATCAGTTCTCATGACTTTAATCTGCAGACCAGTTTCTTTCTCCACTGCAACCTTAAACGTCTTGAATGCTTCAAAGACTTCTGATTTATGCTTCAAGAAATAAACCCAAGTTTTTCTTCAAAAATAATCAATGAACAATTGGACGTAATTAATTTTACCGAATGAATTTGTCTTTATAAGACCACAAGCATCATCGTGTATGAGCTAAAGTGGCTTTTGGGATCTGGAGTTTGACTTTTTTGGAAAACTTTGCCTGAATTGAAGTAGACATCCTTCACAATGCTGATCAGGGTGGTTGATACATGGTAAACCTCTCACCATATTCTTCTTGGATAGTAACCTGATTCCTCCAAAGTTGAGATGTCCAAATCTTAGATTCCATACTCATGATAAATCTTTATAAAACTCCTTGAGACACTTTGCTACATTAGTGTGAATGTTGAGCAGAAAAATCTATTTATTGACATGGGTACCCTAGCAATCAAGTTACTCATATTGTCTCTTATAGAAAGGTTGTTGTCTTTTAAGTGAATGTCAAAACCTTTCTCTAAGTGTTGTCCCAAACTCAAAATATGTGTTCTCATGGTGGGTACATAGTAAATATTTAAAATAAATTGATATCACCCATCTTTCAAGCGAATAAGGATTTTATATTTTCCTTGTATTGATACCTTGGAATCATCGCCGAAAGAGACATTACCACTTATTGATTCATCAAGTTCTACGAAAATAGTTCGTCTACCACACATATGATTGTTAGCACCTGTATCTAGGTACCATGTGTCGTCTTGATCATCACTACTATTGTTTCGTGCTAGAAACAAAACATAAGTCCCATCTTCTATCTTTTCTTCCACCAAATTAGCACTTCACATTAACTCGAGCATTAGGATTTATGGAATCTCAGGCATAATGCCCAAACTTCTGACAATTATAACATTGAACTTGAGATTTATCATACCTCGAGTTTGAATTATCTCTTCCACAACCTCTTGTAGAACTTTTACTTGCATATAGTTGTTGTTATTGAAATTATTGTTTGAACTCCAACCTCATCTATGACATCGACCTCGTCCTTATCCACGACCTCTTACACGTTGACTTCTGTTATTGTGGAAATTTTCTTTATTCTTGGTTGGTTGTGTTAGTCCAAGTGGCCACAAAAATCTAGAGGGACGAATAGATTTTCACCAATTTTCTGATTTTTCTTCTCTTTTTTCTAATAATGGATGATGAAGCCTAATCACGGAAATATAAGTGTGATAAATCAAGATAAACATGACGATTTATAGTGCTTCAGCCCACATAGGGCCTACATCCACTACCACCTGGTCCTTCCGAGTGGATTTCTAATAACTAGTATTATTAATCGATTAAGAAAACTTGTTACAACTTCAAAGAGCATCAAACTCTTCCGACAATAACTCGAAGAACACCAAACTCTTCCAACTCGAATAGTACCAAACTCTTCCACACGAAAAGCACAAAGCTTTTCAACCAAACGTGTTCTTGCCAAAAGAACACTAACAAGGATTTCTTGTTTTTGATGATATTACAAATACAATCAAGATTACACTTTGAATGAAACATTCAATACAAAAGTGCAAGTTTAATCCATAAGGAAAGCCTATCAAGCAAGGTGTGAAGGTGTAGTGCTTAAGCTATTACAAAAAGAATGTTGAAAGTGAAGTACAATGAAAATGCTGATAATATCTTATTATGTGTGGACTTTTATTATATTGACTTGTGTTGTGTTGTTGTACACTTGATGCTTGATCTTCATCCCCTATTTATAGACAAGCTTTGAGATTGAATTTTGGACATAGACTCCTCATGTATGTAAAAATACGATGACAAGATCCACAATACAATGGCAAAAGTGATAAAGTGTAAAGTTGTTGATGCAACGTTAGAAAAACATCCCAGATCTTGGCTATAGCGACATGTCACTATGTTGTAAGATTTGAAAGTGAAAATTGTTGGATCAAGATCTGCAGTACAGTCTCTCTGAGGTGACGGGTCTCCCCAGCACGATGACCGGTTGATGTCCATAATGATCGGTCTCCGTAGCACAACGTTCGAGTCGTCGTCTATAGCTCTCTACGGTCTCGTGGCATAGGGACCGCCTGCCCCCTAGAGTTTGAAATAGAAAACACGGAGACCAACTTTCAGGCATCGGTCGCCCTCAACCAGGGAGTTTCAAGTTTTAGAAAATATTTAATACACTTCAGGCACCGATGCGCCTTGATGGCGACAGATCGTGTCAACTTTAATAAAACTTGATTTTAAATAACTTTACAAAATGAAATCTAATTTTGACAACATCCATTTTAATCATTTTGGTTGAAATAAAAATGCTAAGATGAAATCATTAAAACCAAAAATAACTTTGTTCTAACAAACTCCTCCTTTTTGATGAATTCAACCCAAAACGGTTTTGATAGGGTTTTCAGAAAAGAAACTTAGAACGTTTTGGAAATTTTTTGAAAATATCCCCCATCAATAAAAACTCCATTTTTTTTTAAAAACGACCATTTGCAGCAACATTAGCCATCATTTTATCAATTACTATGTTGGCTCATTTAAGAGTACTAGAAAAATAATGTTAGTGAATATATCAAGCATCAACATATCATAAGTTATCAATAAGCTCAAAACCACTTTTGAAAATATTTTATTAAAAATGATCACCATATGAAATCACTTATACCAAGGTAGTATGAAAATGCTACAAAAGTATACCATAAGCTCAAATAAGCACTATGAGCTATTTTTCCATTAAGCGCTTTTATCATGAAACATTTTTTTTTTTTATCATGAAGCATTAAGAACTAAGTTTCAACAACTTACCAATAAGTTCATAAGATCAACTAAGCTTAACAAAATAGCTTACCAATAAACCATTATGTCCATTTTTACCATAAGCACTTTACCATCAAATAAGTACTTTTACCATAAGAACCAAATAGAGCCAATGAAACCCAAAATCACAAGCTAATCACAATATAACTTTTCTACCCCTTTAAAATCATCAAAAAAATCATTAGGCCTCAAGGAATTAAGAGAATCAAAGTAAATCAATGCAACAATATTTAATAAGATATAACATAGATGAAAAAGTTTTCATAAAAGTAGTTCAACGCACACGAAAAGCAGAAAAAAAATACAAAGATTAAAATGGGGGGCGGAATTTTTAGTCCTCATTAGAGGAGAAGCACGTGGGAGGAGTTCATTGATGAACTTCTTCAGTTTGCTCATTTTACCCTTTATATTAGTATTTTACGTTTTAACTTCTTCAAGTTCTCTTCTTAAGGCCACAATATCCCTATGAGTATCTTTCGAGATTATCCATCAATACT